>JAOTAV010000141.1:0-10785 GCA_026546445.1 Cyclargus thomasi | reverse complement strand
TCGGCGGGATTCGAACCCGCGACCCCCGGCGTAAGCTACCAACGCGCTTACCAACTGAGCCACAGAGGTCGTCATAAGTCAGAATTATATATTAAAGCTTTTTTTTTTATATATTAAAGCTTTGTACCCTGTCCGTGTAGGTATTAGATTTTCTATCTGCATAGTCATGTTTGATTATTAGAAGAGTATTAGAAGTACTATAAATTATAATATGTTTGATATCAAAAATAAACTCATAAAACTAATTTCTAGCAAGTATACGGTAAGATTTTATCTAACCAAACTTTACTCGTTGACGTTTAAATTATATTCTTTTTCTAAATGTAGAAGCATAATATAGGTAGTGTTAAGATGCTTTATATATTATTAAGCTGAATATTAAACTCTATATATTCCTCTAATAAATTTTAAAAAATCATTATAACAATTTTTGTATTACCTCTTCGTGACGAAGCCACCAAATCGATTTAGTATATTAATTTTAGTGATAAATCACCAGTAAGACACTAAATTGATATTAATTTGTGACCCAGAACGTGTTTTATTCAAAGAACCATATGAGAAATTAATTATTTAAATCATACAAAAATAATTAGAACATAAACTTTTGAATTCATGCAAACAATCCTGGGCACTTTTGTTTGTAGTTAGAGTGGAAGTAAGCGAAAATGTCAGAGTCCGCGTATTAGCTTTGTTACACTAAATTTAATTGTGAAAGTTACAGAAACATTGTTTTCTTACCATCTAAAATACGATGCACTAGTTGCCCCACCCCGGTTTCGCACGGGCGGACTCTTCAGTATATTCCTCCAACGCCCCTACGAACGCGAATTAATGGGCCTGCCATTTTTATTTAAAGATATATCTTTATTAAAAAATATATTGAATCGGTCCCATTTAATTTGTGAAACAAACAAATACTAATAAAAATTGAACAAATTTGATATTAAATGAACCACCCACATACCAATCGTTTATTCTTGTACGATTGATTTCGCCGCTGAGCTGGTTTACTTTACACTATCGATTACAAAACGATGTTTCTTATGTTCCTATTTAACATGTCCCCAAATAATATTTTGATTTTTTAGACATTTGATTTTTAAATAAAATAGTATGTACTTTTTGAGTAATTTCGTAACAAACATATAAATTTTATATCATGTCTGTGGACATGGTAAGATTAATCACAAGTCAACAATTAGCTATAAGATTTAGGGCCTGTTTCACCGCTTACAGATTGTCTATCAACAACTTTATTTGACAGATGATATATGGAGAGCCTATCAAAACAGTCATCGATAATAACAGAAACTTTATCAGCATGTGGTCCTTAATTAATAATTCACAAAGAATGACGATCAGATGTGTTTGTGATATGAATTAATTTTTGGCATGAAACTCCGTGGTTTCTTTATTAACAAGCACACTACTTTAAACATCAAGCTGTAAGATAAGTAACATTTAATTTACGAGTCGAAATGGAGCAAGCCAATGAGTTTTTTAGCCTCCAAAAAGCTTAGGCTCGGGATAAAAGTTTTTTCCCGCAATTCGGCATTGCGAACACTAAAATATTTTTACGTTCGGTCAAAATTCATGAGTCCAGCAGTGGATTGTACCGAAGTGGGTCATGTTGGTTTGATTTTGGAACACAACAAGGCACTCAAATCTAGTCAGGACTTGGTAACGGTCCCGGAACTGTTATCTTCCCTTTGCTTGCTATCTTTGTTTAAAAATTACTTCGACAATTTTAAAAATTTTCATAAAATTCTACTTCCGAAGCATTGTAAATTTTGACGATTCTTATCAACAAGCAATTTGAGAATTCTGGCATTGTCAAAAAATTTATTAGATGTTCAATCTGGCATCATTTGGGTCAGGAATGACGGGAAAATATTCGCCTAGCCAGTTGATATTTTTTTAGATATATTTATTTAAAGTCCTACTTTAAAAATAATTGGTCTATATTTCAATAGATTGGTCTATATTTCGATAGACGAAGGTGACATGCTCAATCTGGCATTAGTTCAGTTCATCTGTTGGTTCAGGAATGACGGTAAAATAATCTTCAAACCGGTTGACTGATAGTCTGATCATTTTATTCAGGATATTTTCATTTATCGATCTTGCGTTAGTCTCAGATTGATAGATTTAACGAATACCAGATTGAAGATGTAACCGTCTTCAAACCTGTTTTACCGCTTAATTATAAGTGTCGGATAGTCTATCCACGACTTCTTTTGACAGATATTGTATGGAGAATCTGTCAAAAAAGTACTGAATAGCCTATGAGGATACTTTATCAGTAAGCGGTGAGGCTTTGAGACTTAAAAGTAGCTATTTCAACTTTGAAACATATTAAATTGATTGTACAACAAGACTAATACCAGAACACCTCGGTGAAATAGCAAACCAACAAACTGTACTCTCCTAATCTGTTACTTACTCAACCTAGATTAACAATTAAGGTCTGGGATAAACTAATTTGTCTGGAATCAAGTTAGTTTTCAATTTCCAGCTAAAGATATATGGTATGGAACTAAATATTTTCATTCAATGCAGTGGCGTAACTACAAGGTGGCAAGCCGGCAAAATGCCACGGGCCCCCAGCTGGAAGGGGCCCCCTATCAGCCTCCGTAGACAAGTGGCAATTACTTTTTACAATAATCGCTTGCTACTTGTCTAGGGAGGCTGACGTATTTTTATATTGGATTGACATAGTGGAACGAAAACTAATTTGCCACGGGTCTCGAGCGGTATAGTTACGCCACTGATTCAACGATAGCTTTGGCTTTAAATTATTTATGAGCTGATATTGCGTTATTGCACCCATAAGGTTATTTTTTAAAATCTTGGCTGAAATATCGGTATTCGAATATAGGCTTAATTCATTTTAGGTTAATTGGTAAATCTCAGTTTATGGTTTTGATTTGAATAATTAATTGCGATACGATATATATTTTTAGCAATTTCGTCTGTGTCTGACTATTTCGTTTACCACTAAAAATTGCAAATTTTGGTGCTAAGACTATAATGTTTTTCCTATTTAATTTTCCTAGCCCTGAAAGTGTACCCGTACCCTTTCAGGTCTAGGAAGGTTTTTCATCTCGTTGATTCTGAGATTTAAGGATAAAGAGATAACAGACATATTAAATACTTCAATCCATATGCTGACTAGACAGAAGTTTTCCTGCCGGTCTTGGTTTGTGAATCAAACCATTTTCAAATACCTCTGAATACCTACAGCAAATTTAACAAAATTGTTCCAGTCGTCTCAGAGGAGTTCGGTGAGAAACACACTTATATGAGAATATTATGAGAGTTATTATTATATATGCGGAAGTTACCTGATGGAAAGCAACTGCCGTCGCCTATGGACGTTCCTGACATCCGAAAAGTCGCACGTTGCTGGCCTTTTATGAGGGAATAGGGAATGGGGATAGGGATAGGTGGTTTACGGAAGTTCTGCCATCGGTAAACTGAACGAAACACAGTATAACGCCGTCTTACGCCAGTTTTCTGTGAGACCGTGGTATCACTCCGGTCGAGCCAGCTCATTAGTGCCGAAGCATATCTCTCCCACGGCAATGACCATCCGTATTATATACTCAAGAGCGGAAAATGTCTCATTGGTACACGCTTCCACCGGGGTTTGAACCTGCACCCTCTATTGTGTAGTAAAATTGCATGACTGAGTTTCATATTTCTAAAAATGCGGTGCGTAAAAACTTCCTACAGAAACTTTGTAAATTTACTATGGAAATTTTTAACAGTGCACGGATACTCTAAATGCTCCCAGTATCAAGTGCTGACTATAATTACAGGCTTTAATATATTCAGGTCTCTTTATAAATGAAAACAGCATCTCAAAAGTTTTGATCGTGACCTTAAGTACTAAGCACTGACTATTAATACGGGCCTTGAAGATAATATTAGTACGGGTATGAATACCCGCCCTAAATTGCTAGATGTCACCGGTACTCAAGGGAGCTCACAATAAGTCGCACAGAAAAATTACGCGCAATATTTTTTCTTTTACTCATTTCTAAAACATGTTTTCCATAAATCCAGCGAAGGCAACAAAATAAGCAATAAAACATGCCGCCATTAATCAAGTGCTTAAACGTAGCTTATGATAGCAAAACAATATGGGAAGTTTGAACACGTTAAACAAGTTATACGTGTTCAAATGGAGTTGTGGAAAGTACATGCAATAAAAACGATATTATCGCGTCTAATGGAAAAAAGTTAGTGCAAAGCGGCACTTTTGATCGCACACTTGGAACTCGGTTGAAGTTTCTATAAACACGGATAATCCGGACTATGTAAAAATTCTTATGGAGTGTAATATGGCTTACACCCTCATACTTGTGATGTGCCGAAATATGCACACGCGACCTACTCCGCGTCCAGTAGCTCTACCATAAGTTTGAAGCTAGTAAATTTTAGTTCCGCAAGTGACCGTTAGAGGTGCTGTATAGTTTGACATGCTAAAAAATTTATGTACTCGGTATGAGTATCGATGAATGCTGTTGCTTAGGGCAAAGTTAGCGCGTGTTGACGGGCTTACTAAGCTAACAGTAATGTTTTCCTGATAAAGGTATTCCTTGACGTACTGACTCTCTCGCTCGCTAAATAATTTGCAGTACTTATAATTTAAATTCAGTCGAGCACGTCTTCGTTTATTTAATCTATCGACAAGCTAGATTATTATTTTTTAACAAAACATTAAAACCGACATCCAAAGGAAAAAATAGTAAAAAAGAAACTAAAAAGTATGAAATAATTTTTTTTCTTTAATAGTGCCTGTTTCAGAATTCGGTGAGGCATCAGCTTATTTCCGTACACTATCTTCATTATTTTAAAGTCGGTACTTTTTAGTTTCTTTTTTACTATTTTAGTTTTTTCCTTTGGAAGTCGGTTTTAATTTTTGTTAAAAAATAATAATTTCACTTTATAGTGCAGTGGCGTAACTACAAGGTGGTAAGCCGGAAAAATGCCACAGGCCCCCAGCCGTAAGGGGCCCCCGATCAGAACCCTAGACAAGTGGCAAGCGATTACTTTTACAATATCGGCGGCGTCGGCAGCTGAGGTACATACCTGTGCGCTTTAAAACTGATTGATGATGATGATTAATATAATTTGAACATATAACCTCCTCCTTTTTGGAAGTCGGTTAAAAAGAGTAAATCGTGTATCCGTCTTTCGAAATCCGGTTTTGCTATCACAACTCTGGTATATTATTCTAGCCGAAACAGCCTTGAGTCGCCAGTGGCCGCGAAGCCTTATTCCGTCCCTCAATTTCTTTTAAAATGTGGCTGAAAATTATTTCGCCCGGCGCTCTCAAGAATCTGACGCAAAATCATTGATCCAAACTCGTTTTATTCCACAGATCCATCGGAAAAATGTTACGTTTCAAGGAACATCAAAGAAACTGCGTATTTAATGAAAAAATCCGTATCTCCAATATTTTATATTAGCATACGGGATTGTAGCGAACATATTGTTTTGATTGAAAGCATAAGAAAAAAAGGAATACACGAACCGACTTTGGGGTGACTGGTACTAATACAAAGGAATACAAATGTATGAGGAGTTTCGCCGGCAAAATGTCTAACGCAATAAAATCAACTTATATTCCAAGTTATAAACAAGTGCTTTGGTGGAAGAAGGTAACCTAAAATTACTTTATATTGTCGTCAAAATAGAATAAACATTACTTAAAAGCGATTGTTATTATATAATACGATAATATTTCATGAGTCCTTTCTCGGTAGCCTGCATTTAGATCGGATTTGGTGAGCAATTTACTTATTAACTAGCTACAGAAACACCTTATTCTTATCAAAGCAAGCACAACGTATATCAAACAAAGTTGTGGATAGACTAATATCACTTTTTGCTACATTACAATATTTTGTTATACAAGCCTGACCTGAAAGTCAATATATGACAACCGAGCTGTAGAGCAGTAGTTTAATAATATTTTGTGTATCTCAAATCTTTTAAAAGGCAATGTAATGAGGGATGGCAACTAGGACTGAGCAAAGGATCCATATCAACTTCCCTTATCTTACTAACTTCCCTTAACTTGCAACAATATATTAGTTACCATCCCTACGACACTAAAACTGTAGGGCAATCGCGCTAAGTTATTTCAAGTGAAACGCAAACGAAACTGAAACGTTACTCGACTTTTTGACGTATTTCGTATCGTGCTATCATTTTGACAGCTCAGTGGAACGAAGCTGAACCGTTGTTAGAACTCAAACGCAACTTGGACGCTGTCAAATGAAAAGTTTGTTCGAAGCTACTTTAGCTCGCACGCAACTCTAACGTTTAGTGTTTTGGTGTGTTAAATTGAAGAAAACCGATGAAGAAAGTATAATTGCTTTTAAAGCAATTAATATAATAAATAATCAAATCATATTCTTACAATATTATGGCTTGTGTTTTACTTTTTGAATTTAATAAGAAGTGTTTTGATTTTTAGTTGTTGACATCGAAATTCAACGTATTATGTGTCCCAAAAACTATTACTATCACTTACTTCTATTATCACGAGTATATATAACTTATTATTATCACGAGTCACTTTGCACTACACGAATGGCGATCGTTAAATAAGGTAACACATTATACGAAATTAATTTTAACGTTTTCATTCGCTGCTACATAATAAACTTTTCATTTGATTTTATCCCACTCGTATTGCATAAACACCAAACAATATGTCTATTGACGAATCAGCGCGTCGGCTTTGTCGCGTTCATATCAAAGCCAATCAAAATTGAATCAGAAGGGCGCTGATTGGTCCGCTGAATGACTGTCACGTTTAGTTGCGTTCGAGTTACGTCTGAGGTTCAGTTACGGTTGGAACATGGCTCGAATGTAAGCACGATACAAAAATTTGTTAAACCGCAGTGGAGCTGAACCGTAGCTGAAACATGACTGAAGCAAATACAAGCCTAAACTGAAACGTTTGAAAATAGCGCGATTGCCCTGCTGTTCTCTGTGAGGCCGTGGTATCACTCGAGCCGGCCCATTAGTGGCGGCTCGACGGCAAAGAGCATCCGTATTATGTACTTGAGATCGGAAACAGACTCATTGGTTCACGCTTTCACCGGGGTTTGAACCTGCGCCCTCTCGAGTGCGTACCAAAGGTCTTACCCATTAGGCTACGGACGCTCTAAAATATTTTTATTCGGCGATTTTATCAAGAAGCTATACAGTAAACGTGTTGGCTATGGGCGCAGTACCCATATAGGGCTGTAACAAAACATATCGGTGTATTTTAACTTCATATCTACCCACTTAATAACAGTTCGGGGACGCTAACCCTTGGTTAAAAGGGTCCTGTCAGTGGCCCAACGGGACTTAACGTTATTTCTGATTCCGCCACAATCCTTTTCGGGGACCATTGTCTTATTTTTCTTTGTTTTCTTTTGATTAAACGTCAACTTGGCAATTACAGTGAGATGGCTTGGAAACTTAATTAAATAAGACAAAAAAAGAGTTAATTTAATGTAATATTAACGTGAAATATTTCCGCAATGTGCAAATTAAGTTATTGCTATTTAACAACTACAGAATTTATTAAAAAAATATTGAAAAATAATTACAATATATCACACAAACCCGACAGACGCTGTCCTGCTGTACTAAGTTGTGTAAAAACTAAAACATTCTCATCTCCTCTTGAAAGCACAAAAATTTCAGTAAAATCGGTCTAGTCATTATGGACAAGTTCAGTAACAAACACAAGATTATCAAAATTATATTTACTAGAGGCCGCCATGTGGTCAAATTCGACCATGAATATTTCGCAATTCAATCACAGACTTTAATTTGGCACAAAGGACTCGTTACCAAACAGTTAAACTTTATTTAAAAAATCAAACTTCAACCATAGACAAAGGAGTATTTCGTGTATGATTATTGTGTCATGTCAAATATTGTAGTGTGCATGTTGTGGTGTGCGTAGCGTTTTATTTTTTAAAAATATGCAAAATTAAAGCATATTTTAAAATACTATTGGTATTCCACGCTCCTCCTCCATATCAACTATAATTCATGCTTTTGCATCTACGTGTCTTTCCTAAAAAATGGGACAAAGATTTCTGCTTGCGTATAAATATAAAGATTAAGGTTATAAGATGAACAACAAAGTACTTAAAAAGTCAAAATCGTCATACAAAAGTATTTCGAATATCATGAATTCTAAATTTAAAAACAATATGAGTGTGTAACGGAATGTATGGAATGGAATGTGCGAATGAATAATTTTGCGCGAACGTTTGTCTCCCGCAGCTGACGGGAGGCGACCCTCTAACATCCCTTAAGCCCTGAATTGATTTAAAAAAGGTCCGCGTATAGGTGTGCCGACAGAACTAGGTGTCGGTAGAACTGGCAACATAAAATGAAGAAAAAAAATCTTGACGACGATGAAATATAGCTTCATGCTTATCCGTAAAGTACGTCACTCACTTGTGTTTTACCTGTGCGACTTAACTAGGCACATGACGTTGATAAATTCATTTTGGAAAAATGTTAAAAAACATAACAAAATATCCAAAACCAGCAATAGAAAAATAGCTCAAATATCGATTGGTAACAATTCGCTCGTTTCCTTTTGCTGTTTTTGGACACCGTGCTTTGTTTTTTTTACATTTTTCCCAAAATACTTTGTCAAGGTCACGTGCCTTGTTAAGTCGCACATTTTATAATATGTATACCGCATGAAAACGAACAATCGGCGGTTAGCGGCAAATAAATTGTCACTTTTTATGGTCCCTCTTCATATTCGGCGTATACAGACGATGACAAGCGAGCCAGATTGTGTAGAGGCCAATTGAAATCTCAAGTTATTATATGCACCCGATGTGAGCACCTACTACTACTAGCGCACAGTGAATAGCAAAGACCAAGAGGGCGTAGGAGGTGCTATGACGTAGACAATACGGGTGCAAAAATTGAAGTACAAAAATATCCTATGTCCTGGACTTTTATCTATACTGACTGTATTATAATATAATTTATTACCATATATACTGTTCATACTAATATTATAAATGATAAACTTATTTACTTACTACTCTTTAATACCTAAGCCCTTAAAGCGATTTTTATTGAATCTCCTGATATGATAATATAGACTGACAATAGACAATATACACTTGTGTAGGGAAATTTGAAGGTTTTACCAATAGTACTGTCTAAGCTTCTTAGCTCTACAGCAGCAGGGAATATGTTGAAAGTTATTTCGTCACTATAATGCTATCGATTACGGGATTGGCGAGGCTCAGGAACATCGGCTTGTACAAGGATAATGTCTGGACTTTCAGCTTGTTCGATATCCCGTGTTTGAGACAATTTTAGACACCCATTCAATATATGTGGATTTAAAAATGTAATGTACTGAACATTGCGTTACATAATATTGTGTAAGACCATAATTTAAAATTAGTGAGAACTTTTATTTTTAACTAGCTGTTGCCTGCGACTAGGTCCGCGTGAAACTTTATAAATTATCCCGTTTGTGCAACAATTTTTCGCGGCTCCTATTGGTCGTAGCGTGATGTTATAGAGCCTTCATCGATGAATGGACTAACACAAAAATATTTTTTCAATTCGTACCAGTACCTCTTGAGATTAGCGCGTTCAAATAAACAAACTATTCAGCTTTATATTATTACTATAGATAGACCTATTCCTGATTATAAGAAAAATCCAAAAAGGAAGTCAAAAGTTTGTATTTTTGTAACAATTAAAAAAAAACCAAGTCGAAAGCTATTCGTGATACAAATGCAATTTCGCAATATTTTTTTATTAGATTTCAGTGTAGAGCAGAAAAATGATTAAGTTTTATGTTAAATTTACGTAATATATTAAATATATTTAATAATATAAATCTAAAAAGTTTGTTGGGACGCGCTAATCTCAGGAATTACTGACTGGAACTGTTTTTTTTTTTGTTTTGGTTAGTCCATTTATTGAGGAAGGCTCTAGGTATCACGCTACAACTAATACGAGCCTAAGAGTAATCAAAAAATGTTATAAAGCGGAATAATTTATGAAGTTTCATGCGGAATTAGTCAAGGGCAACAACTAGTATTCTATAATATGAAATAGAATCAGTATTAGTGTATTCAAATTTCCAATTATAATATCTATTTGAACCTGTCCTACGCAAATATACCTTGAAACGATTTGCAATATTCGATGTCTTGAACGGGCGTTTAAATATAATATTGATACCAATAAATTTGCGTGATATAACATTAGTGAAATGCAAGTGCAATCATAAGAAAAATAGTTGTAACATCAAATGTACCAACAGACTTAAAGCAAATAAAGAGTAAAGCAATATTATGAATATTAAAGTAATGTTTGCGATTTCAAATAATAACAAAATAAGTTTAAAGAAGACATAATATATATAATGCAAATAAGATTAAGATAAATTTTAACTAACGACGAAAACAAAAGTTTGATAATATGAATCTCTGCGTGTGTTTGTACAATCAGAGAAGTTGAAAGATATACAGATCGTGGATCTAAGTAATTTGATCGCGTTATGTCAAACTAAGCCGACAGATCACGACACGACAAATTACGTTAAGCGTTGTGGCACCCGAACGGGTGGACACCAAGTGGAATATTTTTTTAAGATAGCAATATTTCATTATATTGTCCTCATAATAGTTTAGAGCGTCCATGGCCTAATGGGTAAGACCTTTGGTTCGCACTCGAGAGGGTGCAGGTTCGAACCCCGGTGGAGGCGTG
>JAOTAV010000140.1:0-10786 GCA_026546445.1 Cyclargus thomasi | reverse complement strand
TTAATATCGGATCTCTCTTTCTAACTGACTACTTTAAAGGCTTGTAACTTTGTTGTTTTCAATTTCATCAAAAAACTCATTGGACTACATCGTTTTTCAATAACGTAAGATTTATTTAATTAAATAATAAAAAAACCATGCATATTCCCTATTGTGACGTCACAAATTGCAAGTTTACACCTAAAACCACAACAATATATTAAATTTAAGGATGTGATTTCACAAAAATGCGAATACCCCACCCCTATGTTACACCTTGTCACACTTTGACAACCCCCTCCCCTCCCTTTACATGTGACGAACTTTATGGAAGGTCCCTTAGGGCGATTGTGGGATTATCTGTGTAGGCTACACGTCAAATATCGAAACACCGTCCATTGTTTCGATATTTGACGATTTTTATATGGAAAATGTAAAAAAAACGCAACGCCGGACGGTTAAATTCCGTGTAACGCACAATCACCTTTCGTAAAGTCTTATATTTGATTGCAAGTTACAACCTCTGTTGTCCTTACCGGTCGGGGCGTTTACCTCAGCGTGGTTCTTCCCCGAATGATTTGTTATTCAGTGATTATAGTCGTCTCGGCAAACGATGATGCCTAAAACAGTTCATGCTAGTGATGCGTCGCGTCGATTTTTACTTTTTTTTTTTTAAGACAAAGGAGTGGCCTGTAATGCAATTTGACGTTGGTAAATATGTTTTGAAAAATATAATGTGTTTTTTTCATGTCTAATATGTTGTTGTCGTATGTACACAAATGTATGATTTTTAGTATAGAAAAAAAACCGACTTCCAACGGAAAAAACTTTGTGATGATGATGATTATGATTATGATTATGATAGTGTAGTAGCATATGCTTTAAGTTCTTAAAATAACGCCAAAAACCCCAAAATCGTAACTGTAAGGAGTCACGAGTTCTCTCAGTACTTTCGGAACCATGGTATACTTTGGTACCAAATCTTACTTTTTGGTAACGTTTACCTGGGACGCTTCTAGGGAAAAATCACCATATGTTTCCATACAAATTTCGAGGAGTTCCCTCAATTACTCATGGTTCCCATTACTATTCGGAACAATACCCTATACAATAAAGAAAAAATTATGAAAATTGGTTCACCAACGGCGGAGCTATGGTTGAACATACATAAAAAAATCCACAGCCGAACATATAACCTCCTCGTTTTTGGAAGTCGGTTAAAAAGTGATGTAATGTAAGTGAATAGCAAGGGGAACGTCACCAGAGCAGTTGTGACGCAATGGTGTGGTAGCTGACAGTCAATTATTAATAAAAAAGGAGTCGGTCAGATTATTGAACATAGAGAAACTCCAAACAAAGCGAACATATTTTTGGATGAAATAGCAAAATCCGACACACACGGTGATTCGGTTACCACAACACCACTGCCTGGTGACCATGCAGATTATTCAATTCAAATTCATCTCTTTGTGATAATCTGTTTTTTTACAGATATTAAAGCCCATAAGCATGTCATTATCCCTCGGGTACTAAGCACGGGGCCAGACTGATGAGGTCTGAAGCGTCCATAGATATTATTATTATAAACAGGCCCTTCGACTGTTTGCAATTAACTAAAAAAACGGTGAACGCGACATGCTTTGACTGCATGTGTCGTCGACGCGTCGACGACAGCCGCCGACATGTGTCGACTTTGCTTATGCCGTTGGTGCCATGCCGCTCGTCTAAAAAGCAGCACGATCAGCATCGAGACCAGATGAACCCAAACTCGAAAACCTGGGTTATGGAGGTCGCAAAAAGAACCCGGTTTTTCGGGTTTTTTCCTTTTAAGATATTTAGTTACTTATTAAATTTTTTTTTTCAGAACTTCCTTGATAATAGTTTAAATTTCATTTTTGACAGTTAAAACTTTCTTAAGCATTTTTAAATTTAAAAAATATTTTAAATTACGTTTACATATGCTGTTAATTTTGTTTTAAATTGATTCATTGTTTGTATCTGATTGATACTAAATTGAGCATTAAAGACTGATTGTTGAAATTGTGATAAATATTTTCAGCAAAGAAGATAAAAAATGTGATTAAAGAAACTATTTTTATTAAAGCCATTTTTTTTTCAAGAACCTCGCACAAAAACCAGAAAACCCAGGTTTTGAAAATTCGGCCCGGGTTTCAAAGCCCTAATCTATACTTAATAATATAAACCTGAAGCGCGAAAGAAGAATTTAACGCGCTAATATTGAGGAATTGAAAAATATATATAAATATTTTTGTGTTGGTTAGTCCATTTATCGAGGTAGGCTATGAAGCATTTTCAAATTTTTTTTTTATTCGTAATGTTACATAATATCACCGAGCAGTAATAATTTTGTAAAATCCCTAATCTATACTTAATAATATAAACCTGAAGCGCGAAAGTAGAATTTAACGCGCTAATCTCAGGAATTGCTGGCCGGAATTGAAAAAATATTTTTGTGTTGGTTAGTCCATTTATCGAGGTAGGCTATAAAGCATTTTCACATTTTTTTTTATTGGTAATGTTACATAACATCACCGAGCAGTAATAATTTTGTAAAATCAGGTTAATTCATGTTTCTCGCAGACGTAGTCGCGGGCAACAGCTAGTATGATAAGAATATATTTGTACTACAAATTTTAAAAATATCCGTTTAAAATATATCCAAACAGACAAACAAACTTTATAATATTTAAATGTTAGCAATCGAGGTACGACGTATAATGCGTAGTATGATAACAAGTAATCATTTTATTGTTAATTATTTCTCAACGACCTTGACAGGTCGACGAACTTAGAGCTATAAAAATAACATATTTTCATGATAATTAGGTGGCAAGCGGTGGAATGATGGAAAGAGACTGCCGTCGCCTATGGCCACTTATGCCAGCAGAAGGGTCGCAAATGCGTTTCCGGCCTTTTTTGCTGAAGTAATGGGCTACGGGAATAAGAAACGGGAAAAGGGGTAGGGAAAAGGGGTGTGTTACTTGTAGTTTAGTTAAGCCTCCAGGCTGGACGAAACACAGCAGAACGCTGTGTCTCGCCAGTTTTGTTGTGAGGCCGTGGTATCTTTCTGGTCGAGTCGATTCATTCGTGCCGAAGCATGGTTCTCCCACGGCAACACCATATTTCCAAGACTAAGACATGCTTTATATGAATCACTGGTCTGGAAATAAATTATATGTTTGCTACTTAATGCACATGTTATGTTATTATGTTTGCTGTAGCTGCCTGCTCTTGCTTTATAGATGTTTAAACATAATGTAATCACTGTGTTTAAGTCAATTTACATGTACGAGTGTGGTCTAACACACAAAGCATGGTTGTACTAGACCAGCCTCCCTAGACAAGTGGTAAGCGATTAGCGTTTACGAAAATCGCTTGGCGTGTCAATGTACGGGATTGACATTGTCGAACGAAAAGTCACGTGATCTAGTCGTCGTCCGACTATTTTCGTAAAAGCAAATCGCTTGCCACTTGTATAGGGGGACTGGAAAGTAAAGGAGCGTTTTATCCGTTTAATGCCGTTTTTGAAAACAATACGAACCAGTTATAAATTGATGTAATATTTTGAAAAAACCAAATGTTCGTTGAGCATTCATAAGAGAAAAATTCAAAACACAATCAGATGAACTTGGCTCGATAGTATATCAGATATAATACATGTATTTATGTATGTGTGTATGTATGTATAATTGTTTGACACGCTCTACAGCCTAAACAGCTTGATGGATTTTAAAGTATGAGGTATCGTTAGATTTGTTTCGATAGCGCAAGTGACGCTGTGTGCAAAATTGTTAGGTTCCATAACTTGTTTTCCACCAATGTAGGTATAGTAGGGTATCGAAATGAAGGACTCTAAATAGCCATTCTAGAAATTTACATAACTTGATGTTTAAATTGCAATGGTTTTGACTTTGGGATTACTACTAAAGTCTACACCCTCCAAGGTAAGCTTGAGAGAGCACGATAAAGGTACCGTATTTTAGTTTCTTGCTTACTCCTCGAAAACGATGCCTCGTACTAATTTTCGTTGTATTAGATATGAAAAGCTACAACTTTGTCCTTTACACTTTGTATCTAACTTTAATAAAACTCTAAAAAAAGCTAAGTAGTTGTTAACCGACTTCCAAAAACGAGGAGGTTATATGTTCGGCTTTGAATATTTTTTTATGTATGTTCAATCATAGCTCCGCCATTTGTGAACCGATTTTCAAAAGTTTTTCTTTGTTGTATAGGGATTGTTCCGAATTGGTCCCATGTAAAAATATCAAAATGTAAAAATATCAGAGAAACAACAAACAACGTTTGTTTTCTTTTGTCTAATAGAAATTATTATTATCATAATATTAAGAGGCTAGCAAGCTTCCACCTAATGTCTTCGTTAAAATATTATTAAGCTGCACAGATACCTTCAAAATTGAATAAAATAATGGCACTAAGACTATCTTACACAAAACAACTTAAATCAAAATCAAATGTATTAAAAATTTAATTTAATTAAAGCTTCCAATCATACAAAAGTTAAATTTCGCAATCTCGGTCCTCGGAGTGACTATGCGGGTTTTGCCATTGACACTTTTTAGACGGCAACTGTGAATCTTCGTAATATTTGATCAAAGCCTAATGTAATAAACTTATACGCGTTGAATTAAAACATCAATGCTGTTATCACTTAAAACTTAAAAAACACCTGCGTACACTCCAAAGTGTTATCAGGTTTTTTATAAATAAAATCACATCTTGTTTTGATAAAAACATGTTATCACAGTAAGCACTTGCATATTACATTATTAAATCTAGATGTAATTAAAAATCATTGATTGTATAAAATTTTCATTCAATTACTAAAATTTATTATCCTTTAAATCTATCTACTCTTTGGTCGCGATCAACATTTTTGCCTTAGCTTTGAAGATCATAACGTTAACGAAAGTAAATATACTAAATATAATTTTTAAAATATGTACGTAAATAATTATTTGTATTGCAGTCGAAACTTGTTAATCATTATCATTATCATTATCACCTTTATCACCATTATTACTACAATGACATGCATCATCATCTTCACGACGGTGATGATCAAAATTTTCGTCATTATCATTGTAATCACCAATATGATGATTTGATGTTGTGAACATCAAATCATCATCATCGCATCATGTTTACAATATTATTATCAACATCATCTGATATTGAACTGAAAAAGATCATTACCATTGTTGTGTTCTTCATAATCAACATAATCATAACACGGTCTATCAAATCTAGTTGCGGGACTTAAACGTGAGCCAGTGTCCGCCCTGCAGCAGCAAGTTGAAGTCGTTTATGCTGAGGGTCCTGGTGGTGTTGGTCCTCGCGCACGGCGACACCTCCATGTGTAACAGCAGCGTATACAGCAACACCTTCAACTCGCACAGCGCAAACCTTGAACCTAGATATCATACAGGTATTTCAATTGTTAACTGATTTGAGCCTAAAAATATTCTTAATGACGATGACGATAATGAATAAGTTGAACATACTACAAGTTAATCATAAAGTATTGGTGAATAGCAACTTAATTAGTTATTGTATCTAGCTGGAAGCGGCATCACCAACCTATGCAATTCCTGGGTCCTACGCCGAAAGGTAGATACGCCATGGGATGTATGTTGTGCTTGTTCTCATCGGAGAACCGCTCAGGGTCGAACTTCAGGGGATCGGGGTAGTATTGGGGATCGTGGTGGATGGGCCAGATCGGTATACCAATAACTTCCCCTTCGCGGACCTGTAATGGTACAGGGAGAATATATCCATGTTTTGCTAGAAACATTTTAAAACGGATGCATTTGAAAAGCGTAGGTTCATATGGTCAGTGTTTCCAATCAAGCTACATTTTGTTTTAGTTGCAAATCTACAAACACTTGTTAGGATAATACCAGACGTCTACACTAACACACTCTAGTTTCAAACTACAAAGCTACCTTCTATGCTTTTAATACTTACAATATAGTCCTTTGCGTTGTCGTTCGCTTTTCCTAAATTATAGTCTTTGGCGCATTGTCTGTCTGTGAAGATAGCTGGTGGCCACAATCTTAGGACCTCTGCAACGAATATGAATTTTATTTGAGAGTGTTTTTATTTATACTTTGTATCTGGCGGCTAGTCAATAAATGTAAGCTGCTAACTTTTGACTATACTTGAGCCATTACTTTACCTGATACAACCATATCAAGATATTTCATCTGTTGGATGCTCGTGTAGTCTATTTTCCCGTTATTTTTGGTGTCCATTTCCAAGATTTCTTGAGCAAGACGCTCTTGTATTTCAGGCTGTTGAGATAGTTCATGTAACGTAAACGACATAGCCACAGATATTGTCTCAAATCCAGCCACAAAGAACAGCACTGCCTGTGCCACAAGGTCAATATCTGACCAAACTGCAACAAAAACACATAAATTACACTAACGCAACACTCAATTAAACTTCAGTTCTACAAAGTTTGTTTGTCTGTTCACTGTTGAGGCATGCAATTTGTTTATATATATTTTTGGTTCATTGTTAGTTTATGTATCATAAATTATATCATCATTCATCATGTCTTTTATATATTTTTGTAATCATTTTATATTAAACCTGCCCCGGTTAATTTTTTTTCTCCCAACAGATGATTCTTCAACCGTAGCAAATCCAGCATCGGCATCACCAGCATCTTTGACATCGTGTGTTAAATTTCCTGCAAAAACATCATATTTTTTTAAATTATTATAAGATACTACCCGCACACAAATTTGCAACCGATTCGCTAATACCCTACATTGGTCTATTATTATTATTACCTTTTTTAGCCTGCATGAGCAAATGTATCATGTCAGGTCTTATTATATTTCTCTGCTCCCTGTCTTTCATCGTGTTAAGCACGAGGTTGAGGAAGAAGTCTCTGGATTCTTCCGTAAAGAACTTCAGCTTCAGAAACTGCAATGGTTAATTTTTGTATTTTTTACTTTGTACAGATAAAAAAATAAGTGAAATTTTATTTTCTATTATCTAACCTTGGCAATTGCTGGGCAAGCCGCAGTAATAAAGAACAAGATTATCTGCTTGAACTTAAACGTGGCAGCATTCTTGCCCATTTCGAAGAATTTGTTGTCTCTGTCCATATGAGAGTCCACCTTAAGGCCAAAAGCGCATGTCGCTATGACGTCGTTTGCGAATCTGGCAGTCAGATCCTTGCAGTCTATTTCGATAGATCCAGCTGAAAATAGCTTAACATTAAGCAGTTGTCCCAATAATCTAGTTTGGCTGTAGAGTTGACTAATGTCACCCACACTCCCACACTCTACAGCCACAAATTTTGTAATCAAAAAAAAAACTCACTTCCGCTCTCTTTTAGGTCCCTTTTCAGAGCTTGCATCATCTGTCTCCCAACCTCCTCCATGAAGGGCACCATCAGCCGGATCTTGGAGCTGGTGAAGGCAGGGCTCAGCGTCGACCGCATGTCCTTCCACTCATCGCCTAAGAAAAATTATTATATGCATCCTTTATTACATCGGCTTTCTACTAATTCCATTTTAATTTTTGAGGTACAAATAAAATCGTGATGTTTGAGCTAGTTTTCTAACCTTTAAGTGAGAAAAGATTTCTGGCGAATAACGACTCGACGGTGCCTTCCGGAAAACCCCTGTGGTCGAGGAAGTACTCGAAATCCTTGACGGTGACCTGCTTGATCAGATCTAGGTCCATCACCATCACTGACGGCTTCACGAACTCGTACCTGCCTATGAATCTGCAGCGACATGGAGATAAATTAGAAAGACTTCGAGGTCTCGTCTCGGCAACATTTAATTTAAGTCCTAGCTCAGACACAGCTGAAATCACGCGGTGGATACGTGCATCTTGCAGCAGTCGAAAACAACGCCTTGGCAGTTGGCTACTACCAGCTGCCAACGCGTTATTTTCGACGATCACACTTAACCGTGCGGTTTACGAGCAGAAAACGCGCGATTTTCGCTTCGTCTGAACTAGTACTACGAGTATGAACCTCTCCCCAGCCAGTTCCCTGTAGACTTCATTCAGATCTTCGGTGAAGTGTTTCCTGCGGAACACGACCTGCGCCATGTTGCCCAAGAGGGGTACGACGGGCTTGGCCTTCACCCCGTAGCGGCTGAATCGCGAGTACACCTGCCTGAAGTACAGCACGAGAGCTGCTGCCAGCGCGCCCGCCCAGATTACGAGATATAATATCATTTTCTGGAAAAAATTAATGGAATATATTGCGGGGTTTTGCTTACGCTTTTAAAATAAATTCTGAACCTCTGCAGCTTCTCGACTGCTGCCTGATTTTTTGTCGTGAAATCTGATCCATTAATGAACAAAATATTTATGCCTCAGTCATTTGCGTCTTAGTTTACTTTGAACTCAAAACAAAACATTATCTCGTCAGTAGCTGATTATTATATGTTTAAAAAAATAATTTCTAATGGAGTATTTAGATTAGAGCGTGTATTTATAGTATTATCGGCGCTGACTAGCTGCTTATTGGGAATGTTTGATGCGAAGCCGAGTACTGACTAGTGCTTACATAATCTTACGGCAGTACTCATTACTGCCTCACTGCTTTGATATTCTTTACCCGAATGCGCCAGAAGGGATTATGTTTCGCTGTATGTATCATATAACACTGGGTACATTAATTTTTTTTTTTGATTTGTATCGGCAGCGGGCAAGCGATTAGAGCTTCCCCATACAAATCACAAAAAAAAATGTCCTGTTCCAGCGCTGCCCCATTCACACTGAAAAAGTTTATATAAAAAGGTCAGATACAAATCCTTAAGTATTATCACTTACTTTAGTTACACCCTGTATAAAGATACATCTATTAAAACGTCAATAAGCCAAAAAATCATAGAGTAAAAATTGTCTAAAACAATAATAGTGTTAGTAGTTTATCAATGTGATATACTTCATACTTAAAGCACGTCGCAAATACGTCAAAACTTAAAACGTCAGAATTTGATTAAAGCGGTCACTTCGGATGACAACGTCAGGAAAAATACTGGTTTCTAGTGCAGAGTTGACGATCCAGTACACGCAGTTCTATATAATAGACATCAATACAAATCAACAAAATTTAGTTATTTCTATGTTATTTTTAAACCCGTCCGCTTCGTACGCACCGATTCCAGGGCAGTGCACATTAAATCTTCTTACAATTTTAAGACAAACTGTATTAATAAAATGACAATTTTCGTTAAATTGTATATACTCGTAATTATCATATAAAATTTAAGTATTTAAATAGTTGTTCTGTTAGTGCATCTGTGAGTGAGTTTACCGGTGGCCTAACTTCCCCAATTTCCTATCCCTATTCCCATTCCCTATTCCCTTATAAAGGGCCGGCAACGCACCTGCGACTCTTAGGTTGCGAGTGTCCATGGGCAACGGCGGTTTCTTTCCATCAGGTAACCGTCTGGTAATTTTCCCCCTAAATATCATTAAAAAAAACTTAGTGGCGTGTACCTAAACTGTAATTGTCTTTTATAAACAGTTTAATGTGAAAGTGACACTGCTGAAGGGAAAAAATGTGGTTTGTGTGGACAATCTCATATAAACTGTACAGGTACCCACTAGCTCCGAAACAGCTAACTCCTATTCACTTTTAATTTTGTCGCAAAGCAGTGTTATTATTCTTATTCTAAAAAAATATTATAAATAATATACACATTTATATGTATGTTATAACCTACCTATAACATAATATAAGTTTTAGATTAAGATTAAATATATTATACGAGTTGGTGTTGGTACCTAATTTATTTCAATCCATTGACAACAAATGCTAAGTTAATCATTCTTAACCGGACAAACAACAAAAACAGGTTGAATGTAGCTCCAGTCAACAAACCGCTTGACGCAGTAGTCGCTGACTCGTATAATTTACAACTGCAAAAAATACGAAGCAGAAATTATTCTGAAATTGTGTGTCATTAAGGCTCTGGTCTAAAAGAGACGCTGCAACGTATCAAAATTAACAATTAAAAAAAAATACTTCAGGCATCGAAACCCGGACCCCATTCTTAAAATCCGGGTTTTCGGGTTTTACGAGCTATTTCTTTTTTTTTTAAATTAAAAATAAACAGTACTATAATATTTTATACGTCGTTTTTCCAGTACTTAGTCAGTGAAAAAAAATATTAAAAAAAGGCTGAAAGAAAAAAGGTTCTTCAGTTTCACATTTTTTAATGTCTTTAAACAAAATATTTATCACAATTTCAACAATCAGTCTTTAATACTCAATTCAATATCGATAAGATAATACTTGTAAACGTTATTTAAAATATTAAAAAAATATACTTGAGAAAGTTTTAACTGTTAAAAAAACCAAATTCAAAGTTTTATTAACGAATTTCATAAAAGAAAAAGTTTTTAAAGCATCTCAGTAACAAAATATCGTAAAAGAAAATATAAATATACCCGAAAAGCTCGAAAAACCCTGGATTCCCTTTTTTTAAATCAGGGTTTTGTGCGATCCCCAAAACCCGGGTTTTCCCAGGTCATCAAGAAGGGAACATAATATGACCAGCCCCTGCGTGCCTAATGCCAGATTTTTTACTGTCGTCCGTTAAAGCGTTTCGCGTTTATTAAGATTTTATATGGGATTTTTACAGTGCCACCTAGCGATGCTCAAACAAACAAAACATCTACAAAACCCATATTAAATCTTAGTAAACGCATAGACAAATTATTTTATAGACTTACAGATCCCATACAAAATTTCGTATACGGGAAAATCATCTAAGGTCTAGAT
>JAOTAV010000139.1:0-10787 GCA_026546445.1 Cyclargus thomasi | reverse complement strand
ATGGGCTGTCAGCCGCGTTTGACGTCAGTCGCGGACGTTTTGTATGGGCTGTCAGACGCGTCTGACGTGAGTCGCGGACGTTATGTAAGGGCTGTCAGCCGCGTCAGACGTCAGTCGCGGACGTTTTCGTATGGGCTGTCAATCGCGTCCGATCAGTTTGTTTACAGCTTAAACAATGTCTATTGTCGAGATACTGATCAATTAATAACCATAAATTAACCCAAAAAATCTTTACCAATGACATTTTGGTAAAACCCAGAAATCTCATACATACAAGTTACGACCGTATCTGCTAGTTACTGTGTATTTCGAACAAACAAAATAATCATTTAACCAGATGATCATTCCTTGACTTGTTTTCATGGCCCGAATCACTTTGACCTTTACTGACAATATCTCTCTTTAGGGTCATCGCACATATACGAAGTGGTATGTATTTTGTCTTTGGTATTTTATCAAGCCTGAATTTATTCAGAGCCTGATCAGCCCATAGGCTAATTAGGCCTATGGAGGGAGAATATTGCACTAATCAGGTTAATTATAAAAACATCTGAGGTCGATGATTAATCTGGTACCTTTTCTTACCCTAGCCATCCCTTTGTCTGTGTTCAAAGATGCCAATTAAAAATTCAATGAGAACTGTTTGTATATAGTGTACGCTGTAGTTTGTATTATATCACTTTTATGTATTGCACATTATATTATCTACAATTTCTACGAAACCTACTATGTTAATAAGTCTTATAAGTCTACATAATTTTCTAGAAGAAAAAAAATATATAATAAAGTTTATTAGCCAAAAGTATATGAGAAGCAATAAAATACTACTGAACATAATGCCGAGAGCGAGTTTTTTTTTTAAATTCGTGACACTGAACGCGTTTCGCGTTTACTAGAATTTTTATATTGGATTTGTACATGTGACCGTGAGCGTCGCTAGGTGGCGCTAATCACTAATCGAACTAAAATTTTAAATATCGTATGGGAAATACTCATTTTTTTCTTTGGTAATTTGAAGAAACCTTATGTTTTTTTTTATTAATATCCCTGTTCTAAAGCTTTTTTAAGCACAATTTTCAAATTGTTACTTACCTATGTCGGTAACATTTTATAATAATTATTATATGAAGGTAAAATAATGCTAAATAGTAAAAAAACAACAATGTTTTGCCAAATGAAGAATTTAATTCAATAATTTATAAAAAAAATTAACAAAAATACGAGACATATAATTCAAACACAGATGTGCAATCGCTCTTATAATGAGTAAAATCTCAGTATACATTGTATAGATTACATTGTATAGGCGCCTTTATACATCGATGTCATAATATAATTTTATATTCTCAACGGTACAGTTATTATATTATTTTGAAATATACGAATAGTGAAAATGTACAGAGTTAATACTAAACATCGTCATTAAAGTAATGCTTAATAATTATTCAAAATTAAATATCACTGCAAAATACTCAAATTTCTCTGGCTCTGATACTGGGTTGGTTTTAATCGAGAAATTATTTAATAGTATATATATTTTAGCAAATGACATACGAAACATTTAATCTCGGAAAAAATTCACATGGTTTCATTTGAACAGCTAAAAGGCGTTGAAATAAATTCCAACAATATAAAATTGTATATAATTTACACATTAGTATTACTAAAACGTCAGGGCGGCAATTCTTAGGATGTGAGAAAAGGTTGACACTCGAATAAAATATCGATTATGAACTTTTACGAGCGAAACACAGTTTGTTGTATTTACAGCGCTTCACACTCGAAATGTTTCATCCTTTTCACGAAATATTTCGAGTGTGAAGCGCTGAGAATACAACAGACTGTGTTTTGCTCGTAAAAAGTTTACACTCGATAATTTATTCGATTATGGATTTATTCTCACATCGTGAGAATTACCCCCCTGATCGTTTCGTGGGAATATTTAAGCAGTAGAGCCTAACATGATCAGAATAATAAAGACACAAGACTGCTAGTAACAGTTCCAAGTTCAATATATTTGTTGATTTTTAAACCGATTAAAAAGTTACTTACGCAAACGATTCGTATTCGCTGAGTGCGTGTCAAAACTCAAAATACGGCGGACAGAAAGCCATTTGAGATGCCTATTAGCCACTTGACATTCTAAATGGTGACAATTTGTATGTCACCGTCCGCCGAGGGTTACTTTTTGCTTTTTTTATGAAGACGGGTTACCTGATGAAAAGCAGCAGCCGTCGCCCATGGACACTCGTGACATCCGAAGATTCGCAAGTGCGTTGCTGGCCTTTATGTGTCGCCATATGACAAGTTTAATTTACTGTGAATTGTGATAATTTAATAAATAATGTAACGATTTGAAACTACCTAAATCTCGACTATCAACATTACATTTGTAAAGAATTTCTTATTATTTTAACTACCAACTGTGTACACTAATTTATCTTCAACATTTCAGTATACTTTTATGATTATTATGCTAACCGTCTACCAATAAAAATATTTACTATAAGTAATTGTAAATAAATTTATTACTTTGAACAACACTGAGCAAATGTTATATGTATTTACACGAAATATAATATACTATATATGTATTTTTAACATTATCGATGTAGAAAGAAGCCACTACTTTTGACAAAATTTGGCACAGTAGTGATTAGCATTGAACGTTGAGATATTATCTATTTTTTTTTTAACAAATCTACGTCGCATAGCCTCAAAATCAGGGTTTGTCGTGTAAATTAACCGAATTCTCAAACACTACTTAAAATTGAGAAATTGCTGAAAATTATCCGCTAAGTATATCTTTCCAAAAACGAGAACTGCGATAGAGCAAAGCATACTTTGAAATAAGAGATTCACTGACGTTTTCATTTCAAAAATTAATTTAAGAGCATCTCAACTTTAATACGGGTTTGAGAATGGCGTTATTTACACAGCAGAATATACAATAAGCATTTGTGATAATTTACAAAAAACGTTATTGGAAGTCTTTCAAACTTTTTACCTAAGCCAGTTAGGTATACATTAGACATCCGAATTCACAATTTTGATGCACACAACCCCAATTTAGTGGTTCACTACACTAGGTGGCGCTTGACCTTGAGATGGGTTTTGTTGTTGACCTTGTGCCTGTTGTGGGACTTGTCCCTGTTGTGGGACCTGGCCCTGATTTGAGTTTGGTGCCTGGCCTTGAGGGTTTTGACCTGGAGCTTGCTGAATAGGAACTTGGCCTTGAGCGGGTATGGTCTGCCCTGGGTTTACGTTTTGGACTTGAGGTGATTGCGCCTGCAATAAGAGAAATGTTTTTTTTACTTATTATTATATTATTTTATTTAAACAGATACTTTACTTTTTTGGGAGTTTTTTACCTGAAATTGGCTTTGTTGCTGGTTTTGTTGGTTCTGTCCTTGAACTTGTTGGTACTGTTGTTGGCCTTGTTGAGGAAGTTGTTGATATTGTTGGCCTTGCTGAGGAGGTGGTTGATATTGTTGGCCTTGCTGAGGAGGTTGTTGATATTGCTGGCCTTGCTGGAATTGTTGGCCTTGATTAGGCTGCTGGAATTGGCCTTGAGGCGCTTGTTGATATTGCTGGCCTTGCTGGGGAACTTGCTGGAAATGTTGTCCTTGCGAAGGTTGTTGTTGATAATGTTGGCCTTGCTGGAATTGTTGGCCTTGTTGGAATTGCTGGCCTGGGGGATAGTGGGACTGGTATTGCTGTTGGTGTTGTGCGTACATCTGTTGTTCCATGGCATGTCTCTGTTGCAAAGCCAAGTGAATTTGATGCTCAGCGCCTGGTATCGGACGACCGTGAGCGTCGACCTGTGAAGGAAAAAAAAACACATACAGTCATAGCCTAGATTGACGGATAGTATATAATAGTCTCTGGAAAACACTTACTAAGCCACGCTGTTGTAAATATCTCAATTCGTCTTGTCGTCGTCTTTCATACGCCTCATACTCAGCCTGAGTGTAGATTTGGTTCTCGTCGATTGATTTCCAGCCTGTAAATAAGAAGAAAAAGAGTTCTGATATCTTTTCATGATTTTTAGACCAAACATTTTGCATCAAAAGAATGAAACCACCTCAATGTTTTGAATTTTGAAATTAAAATTATATTTGAATATATATATTGTCACAAAAATTAGGATACCCACCCCTTATCTCGCCACGTCACACTTCGTCAAAAAACCTTCCCACTTGAAGTGTGACGTCTTTTATGAATATCCCCCAACCCATATCTACAGCATAAGGCCTACATGCAAACTTAAAAAACAAACAAAAATATATTTTACCCCAACAGGATTTGAATTTTGTATGAAATTAGTGGGCAAGCGAGCAGACCGTAACCTAGGAAGCGAGATACCCGTAGCATCCGACGAGACGCCATTGTTGCCGGCATTTTCAAAGGATTATGGGAAATAAGGTTTACGGAAGTCGGGCCTCCGGTAAACCTTACTCGCTAAAAATGAAATTTAAACTCTGATCTGCCTACCTTCATCCTGATTGAACTCAGCCCGTTGTGTCTCCATCATGAACTCATGGAAATCAATCAGTCCGTCCTTGTTCTTATCGTTCTCTTTGAAGACATGTTCCCTCATCCGCTCCATCTCCTCAGCTCGCTCGTGCAGATCCTTATTGGGGCCGTTAGGCGAGTAGATCTTGTCTAGCTCCTTGATGAACAGGGCCTTAACTTCGTCCGCATCCCATACGCCGTTGCCGTCAACATCTGAAATGATGGATTACAGTTTAAAAAGTTTTGACCATGTTTAAGAACATTTACACAATAAAATAATGGAAGCATTACCATATACAACATAATATTTATTGGCGCTTCACACCACGTCAGTCTGGCCCCGTGGTGAGTACCTGAAGTAAGTGACGTCGGCGGGATTCGAATCCGCGACCCCTGGCGTGAGCTGTCATGGTGCTCAACCACTGCGCCACAGAGGTCGTCAAATACAACCAAAAAATTTAATCGCGTACACATTGTTTTCAACAGGGACTTCTTCACTAGTACGTCTAGCTCAGCTATGTCAACGCTGCCGTGTGCTTTTTACGTCTCACTCTTTGCGAAATTCGAAATATCTATACTCAAATAACCAGGTAAAAACACATGTGGACGTGGCACCTTCTGATGAGTTATATAATGTTTCGGAATCACTTGAATCCATTTTAGGCATAGTGTAAATTAAGGGGAGGGGTGTGTGACCCCCCGTGTGCGTTCCGGCGGGACGTCTTTTTGACGTAATTTTTCTGATCAGAAATTCGGATAACATGAGATCGGACTTACCGTGCATCATAAAGAAGGCTTTAGGGTCGAACTGCTGGTCCATATGATCCTGCTTGTCCCAGACCTCCTCCAGTTGCTGCTTCGACCCGGGATGATGAAGCTGCTTGATGAAGAGGTTTATTTTATTATATAGTTCTACCAGCCGAGCCGACAGACATTGTCCTGCCTGCCCGGGCTATAATGTGTTAGTATTTCAAACTATAGTCTGGCTACTATAAGTTGAACCTTACATTTACTTCGACAAACAATTTTTTATTTCAATTTATTCAATCAAATTATTCTGCAATAGTCTTTTGTTAAAATTTTACTATGAATATTTCGACATTTATGATATTTTCATTGTTTTATGTAAGACATGACATGTTATTTATCTAAATAAATTATATTTTTATGAAAGATGTATAAAAAAGACACAGAATAAGTTATGAGACATAATATGAATTTATCCATCCTTCATATAGTATTCAGAGTCTGATTATGACTATAGCAAATAAATTATACTTCGAATTGCATACATTGTTTTTTATTTTTAACAGAAAAAAACGCTTTGTTCTATAATTTCAATAATAATAACACTTTACTTCTTACAAAAACTCATATTGAAATACTCGTGTTTAGGTCTCATAATCTGATAAATGAACAAATTTTTTTTCCATTATAATTGAAGACATAAGTGGAAGAAGCGGACAACTAGCATTTTGCAACCTTCGAGTATATACTCATTTTATCTTTTAAAATTTTGTCAGATTTTGTAATTTACCTAATTCATTATCTAGCAATAAATCAAACCCATTTTATTTTAATTTCAGATACTTTTTTACAATTTAAAAACTGCCGGATTTTGGGTTAGTAGACGCTTTTGGACCCACCAAAAGCGTCCACTAACGCAAAAATCGGGCAGTTTTTAAATTATTAGTTATCCGCTTCCGTCTTCATTTATGTGATACCATCTACATATTTTTTATAGCATAGATATATTTTTTTATGCCATAAAAAAAGGATGGAGGGTAACATATGCTACTTTCGGTCTTGGTAAAACATCATGTTTTTGCCGTTGGAGAACCATGCTTCGGCACGAATGAGCCGGCCCGACCGGAGTGATACACAGAAAACTAGCGTGAAACGGTGTTGTGCGGTGTTTCGTCCTACAGGACGAAACACCGTACAACACCGTTTCCGGTAAACTTACAAGTTTACCGGTGGCCCAACTTCCTAATCCCTATTCTCATTCCCTATTCCCTCATAAAACGGCCCTTGCGACTCTCAGGATGATACGAGTATCCATGGGTGACAGCAGTTGCTTTCCATCAGGTAACACGTCTGCTCGCTTGCAAAAAAAAATCATAAGAAAATGATTTCCAAAATACACATTCGTATTTTTAAGCGGTTTTAAAGTTGGTTAGGTGTATAAAAAATTACAGACACTAAACAGTAGCCACAGTTAATAAAAAGTCAATAATCGTTATCGGGTGACTAATAAAATTGCAATACAGAATGTTTTCATTACAGTTCTTATCGTTTCTGTAACAATGGGCAATAGCTAAGTATATGAATGATTGGTAAATATTGAATTTGAGCGATACCTACATAAGATACCATCTATAAAGTATGCATACTCCTCCCCTTTGTCACATTTTTGAGACACCCATCCCTAGCGTGACGTCACAACGACTTTCTGACAGGAGAATCTGTCAAAAGAGTTGTGGATAGCCTAACAGAAACTTTATCAGTAAGCAGTGAAACAGGTCCTAAATAGAATATATTTGCTGGATAATAAATAGTTATTTACCGGTTGGTGATGTTTCTTAGCTTCTTCCTCCTTCTTAATATTCTCCAGATATTCCTTTTTCTGTGTGTCATCCAATTCCTCTAGTTTCTGATGTTTCTCAAATTCCTTTTGCATTTCATACTCCTGTAATGGCAAAGTAAAAAATAATAATTATAGTATACTAAAAACTGGTAGTTTTTTTTAAGAAATTAGCAGTGCAAACGAGCAGATAGACAGTCATAATAATGAAGGGCAAAACTCAAAAATGGAAATAGGGATAGGGGGAGTTAGGCCACCGGTTACCCTACTCACTGAATAATAATAATAATAATAATAATAATTTCTTTATTAACATAATTAACTGAACTGAATGAAACACAACACCGTTTCACGCCAGTTTTCTGCGAGCTATCACTCCGATCCAGCCGGCCCATTTGTGCCGAAGCATGGCTCTACCACGGTAATGTGCGTTCGTATTATGTACTTGAAATTGGGTTCGAACCTGCACTCTCTCAAGTGCAAACCAAAGGTCTTAAAATTACTAGCTAAACTAAAGGAAGTATTATAATTTAATAAAAGTCCAACTCCCTAAACCCTATTCCCTATCCTATTCCTGTAGCCTATACTGTAGCCCTTTAACACCTGCAACCGATGTTGCAGTTACGCGATGGCAGTTGCTTTGATACCAGTGTGTATATATAACAGACCAAGATATTAGCTTACTTTGAACTGCTCCCTGCGTTGTTTGTCAGCAGCTTCAAGGTCGGCTGTGGTCTTCTGAATCAGTTTCTTGAGATCCTCAATTTCGAAAGTGTGAGGGTTGTTGTGGTCCAAGTGCTCATTCGACACCTTCGAGTCCACATCCAAATTGTTCGTGAGTTCGAATTTCTGGAAAAACATAATTTTACTATTTGTGTACGCTGTTGATTCATTATCTCGAGGGAACCATATATTACTTTTTTCCTTTTCTGGTACCATTAAGTTGAGGGGTGAAATTATAACATACAGACAGACGGCGTTACATTCGCATACATTATAAGTATTATTTAAAATGGACATATAAAATAATCATTGAGTTTTACACCGTTACAAATTATGTAATAAGCGTGCACACATTATGTTGACTGTGCAGACTTTTCCTATTGGCTTTTAACAATTAAGGTGAACGTTACTAACATAATGTGGTAAACATTAATCGTTAAATGAAATTTTAAAAAATACCTAATGTTTTCTTTGAACATATATTATATATTGAGATAGATTGACTACAGATAATTATATAGAAAACCTATATTAAGATAATTTTCCTACAGTAAAAAGTGATTAATAAACTTCACTCTTCAATAACAATATGGAAAAATTTCAAAGTACTTATCGAAAATTACAGCCTACTTTTAGTTCTCAAATTTCAAAATAAATCTTGTGCAAAAGTATAAGTATTCAGGTAAAACAAAACTTTAAAAAGGGAGTAAAACAGCCTTAACCAAAATAAAAGTACACAAGTTATTGAAAGGTTATATGAACCCGTTTGTCCAAGTTCGGGTCTTTAACAAATCAAGTGACATTCAACTTACCTTGGTGGCCAAGTGTCTTAACCTCTCCAACTCTCTGCGCTTGATTTCGTCCAATTTAGTCCTCACATTGTGGTTAACAAAGTCTAGCTGTTCTGCTATTTTGCCAGACTGAAAAATAAAGATGACATAATATCGCATGACTAATGATTATCCTGGTCCGTAGTAGAGTTCAATCGCTGTAACTTTAGCACAAACTTCACATAAAATGAAAAAATTTGTATGAAATTCCTTGCCAACTATTAATTTATAAACACATGAATCACTTTTTCTAAAGAATGAAATGAAACCAAAATTTATTTGTTTTGGGTATATAAAGACCCCGCGCGAGTTTCTTACGGTTTATCACTGTGAAAGAAGTGATACCACGTCCTGACAGAAAACTGGCGTTGTATATATAGCTGCATAAAGATATAATTCGAAGATGAAACTCACCCTAACATCGTCCTCATTTGCTTTTTCTAGTCTGTCCCTGAATTCCGGATCACTCTCTAAAGCTTGCACCACCTCCTTTAGATATCTGTGGTACTCCGTATACTGCATCTGAAATGTTTCAATTTTTACTTAACTAATTTATTTAGGACAAAGTGCCAGCTATATACAGATTATAATTCAATGAAAAAAGCAAATTTAATATTGAAAATCGTAATTGATAATGGAGCGTAACTTAGAAAAATTCGCATGCTTCTGCCGTTGCAAGGTAATGTTTTACGTTTTATATTTAGCAACTATAGTTTTAGTTGATTATGTTTAAATTATGACTTATTAAAACAAATTATAAAAAAACATTTTGCTAGGGGAGGATTTAGATCTCATGAAACTTGTGTCACATATAATTTATAGATGGAGCAGTGGCGTAGCATAGGTATCGGCCGCCCGGGGAGGACGACACTTTTGGCGCCCCCTGAAATATACTTTTTTGGGTTTTTTTCTGCCAGTGCAGATACATATGTACATTTCAATGTGTTACATTACAGCTATAAAACGGAAAAATAGTCGCAGGAATAAAAATCGCATTGCGGACAAGATCTAATTTTAAGCAAGAACCATCATTATTTCACAATAGGCACGGAATTCCTAGAATTCCTCAAAGAATAAAAGTGTAATGAAATTTTCCGTGCTTTTTTAATGGCTCAGAAGTTATAGTTATGTTAGAAATATAAAATGGTCAAATATATAGAATATTTGTCAGATTTTGCCGCCCCCTAAAAAGTGCCACCAGCAGTGTTCAAAATATTACTTTCGCTGCAGCTTTTTTTTATTTTTTTACTATTTACTAGTATTTCTAAATGAATTGTTTGACCTGAATTAATTAATTTTATTACTTTCCAGTGGTTGGATTTATTGTGACATAACTACAATAAATTCAAATAGTCAAACAGTTTTTAATAAAAACATGCAATGGATTTTGGACAGATAACACTATATGCTCAGCAACTATCAAACTTAATCAAATTGCATTTAAAACAATCAATCATAATTTCAAATCAAACCAAAATTCACTGACATATCAGTGTGCACAGTATAATTAAAAAAATTAATATCTACAATATTAAAACACATTAAAATTATGAATTTCCTTAACATGAACATAATATCTTTTATTACGTAACATATAAAAACTGTTGCATTCTATAGTCAATTAAAATAGAACAACATTTGAATATCAAGAAAAGATAAGATTTCAATAAGGCCATTAAATTAGAAAAAAAATTATAAATTAGTTATTATACACTTTACTATGTTATATATTCACACAACAGTTAAAGAAGTGGCAAAACACTCTGCACAATTAAATAAAGCTTGCCTTTGTTGGTAAATTGAGGATCTGATAATTGTTATATTTATGTATTGACCACTGTTATTGTTTTAAAAAAATAAGGCAAAAATCAATTTCTGTGTTTTTGGTATTTAATTATGTAGTTATTAAAAGGGAAATCCCTTTTTTAATTTTATATCCTAGTTAGAAATAGGAATCAGTTATTAGAATATTACTTGATTGTAATAAGCAATTTGACACAGTTATTATGTTCTTATATAGCAAGCATATAGCATGAGCAATAAACAAATAATTAAACAATTATTAACCTTTATACAGTTGAATTACATATAATATATCTTGTGTCATCTGTTAAACCAGGAGCCGGTTTGGTCAA
>JAOTAV010000138.1:0-10788 GCA_026546445.1 Cyclargus thomasi | reverse complement strand
AGAAAATTGATTTCCCGCCTTTACTTGACACTGGCCATGGTTGTAGCCAAGCGCCATATAAATAAATAAATAAAATTATGAGAAGACAGAGAGTAATTGGTCTATGGAGAAGAGCATAGTACGCATGTTAGGGAAAAGAAAAATATACCGATCAGAGACGAAAACTTCTGGGAAATTTTCCTTTTAAAAGGTAAATTACCTGAAGATTTCATAAAAACTTTAAGTTTTAAAAATATTTGACAGGGACATAAATAAAAATGTTTCTTTCCATATTTGAGTTACTTAATTTGTCATTTTCGAATATAGTAGACCCATTATTTGCGCATGTCAAAATCATGACATGTTATGGCAACGTCACAAAAAATTTGTTTTTAAAATATTTTGTTAACTGTCAAATTGTAAACAACTTATTCTTTGGCATTAGGCAAAAAAGTAATATTGAGAAAACGTTGTGCTTCGTTACGTTTTTTGTTACAAATACAATCGTAAAAGATAAGAAAATATTTTGCTTATTAATGAAATGTATTAATGAATTAATAACTAATTTTTTTTTGAGAAAGAACGCTTCACACCAAGTCAATCTGCCCCGTGTACCCGAAGTACCCGAGGGACTTGTGTTACAAGTACCAGACAACGGAAATATATTTAATACTTTTATACTATACACATATTTTTAGATTTTTATTATAAAATACACAATTTACATACATGAACCAGGAACATTGAAAAACTTTTTGTTCCATCGGCGGGATTCGAACCCGTGACCCCCGGCGTGAGCTATCAAAGCTCAACCACTCGCCACAGCCACACACACACACACTCAAATATAATATTGTTTGTACATAATTTTTTCTTGTTAACCACTGATTTCTATTAATAAACATTTAAATAATTAGAGTACTTCTAGTTCTTTTGGTTATATTAGAATGTTTGATAACAGGGTATCTGTTATCAAACATAACATTGTTCTCATATAAAAACTTACGACAGCAATTAAAATAATTAATAATGAGATCTCAACTCAACAAACTCCGTGGCTCAGTGTTGCAGCACGTTTTGGCGCGCAAGTCGGGAATCGCGCGTTCGAATCCCGCCGTCGGAACAAAAAGTTTTTATGTGTTCATGTGTCATAGATTTTATATGTTCATGTGTCAAATCTAATTTTGAAACCCAAATTTTGGCTGACTGACTAATAAAGCGTCTATAAATGTTATTATTTTTAATATAGATAGCATTGAAAATGATTACCTACTAATATTTATGCATTTAAATACAAAAACCTTACAAACAATTACTTAAAGTTTAAGTAACATATAAATGTAGTCAATTTCAGAATAATTCGTTTTTAAAAATAAATGTCACCACTGTCTTTTTGAGATAAAAGATCAGTTCTGAAATATTTCCTTGTAAGGAAATTTTAGGAAGTTTTCAAGTAAATTTCCTGAAAACTTAAAAAATTTCGGAAACATTCCGAAATTTTCACCTCTAATGCCGATATCGACAAAATGACTACAAGAGAGATATCTCGATGTACGCATAATAGCCTGGCTGGTATCTAAGATGTTTCTATTGCCATAAGGTACATACAGTTCATATGATAAACATTTCTCAATTCCATCACATACTTCAATTTGTCATAAAAGTCTTGTTACCAGGCCATTAAATTTAAAAAAATACAGACGTCATCTTAAACAATAGAATAATTCGTGTATAATTAATTATTGTGCCATGTCAAATTATTCTTAAGAGCGTAGCGTTTTATTTATTAAAAAGTTGTAATATAAACGCATATTTTAAAATAATATTGATACTCCATGCTTCTCCCCCATATGGGAGAAATTTCATGCTTACATAACAAAGGTTTCCATTTGCGTATTTATATATAGGTATAACGTATACCTAAAACAAAAACACGGAAATTCCGATCCAATTGTTTCAACTTCCTCATTACGTATGTCCCAAAATACTCATGGTTCTTTAAGTTCAGCGGACCATACGCACTGAGTCCCTTTGCCAGCACAAAGATCTTGGCAATACCCTCTTAATTTCAAAGGGCTCAGAGTCATTCTAAGAAATGAAATTATCTCGTTTAAGGCTTTTAGGGTATAAAAAGCTTTTTAAATGAACACTTCAAATGCTGGGGCCTGTCGTATATTTTCCGTACCGCAGGGTTTACCTACCGACTATTAAAAATTAAGGTCTAAGCCTTCCGACCTTTTACAGATTCACCTAAAAAAATAGTTTATTATCTTTGTATTAAATGTTAATATTTTATCTTACATTGTACCTACCGAAGCCAGTGTGCATCTAAACTAATGACAAAAACGAGGTCCCACATACAACAGGGATCGCGGTATACACCGTGATTGTAACCGGAGTAGGGTACTTGTCGGCAGAACTCCCATCACACTACATTTTATTATTCAACTTGAACAGTAAATAATACGTATTGTACACCTTGATGTACATCTTGATGTGTAAATGTAGACTTATTTTTATTTGCTCAATCTGTGCAACTTTTTTATCGTTTTATGTGTTTGCCTGTATTTACTTATGTCTCTTGTCTCTTGAATTTGTCGCAATGTAGTGTGTTGTAGTTGTGAGTCAAATCAATTTTATTTATTTATTTATTTATTACTATCTGTCCCGTGGCCCACTTCGCTGGGCGTTTTGTTATAATATTTCCCTATTAAGCAGCTCATACAAGCGTTGAATCACTAAACTCTGTCCCAGCATTGAAATAATTGGCGTATGACGTACTTACATATTTTTGAATTTAGTGTTGGGATCCAATTTGTCCTGTTTGTTGCAGTAACCCATAATTTGTGAATTTCGTGATCTTTAGGAAAAGTGAAACATTATTTTACTTTTTCATTATGTTGAAGTAACCATGAAATAACCTTATATCAATAAATTTCCCCATTTGATAGGTAATTATTATAAGCAATGTCTGGCAGCACTGGCATTTTACGCTATTCAAACAAAAATTAAAAAAATACAACTAATTCGATGTTAACATTGGAAAAATACATGCTATTTAAGCAAAATGTAAATAATTTACGACAGTTAATCTAAAAAAACTGTGATGCTAGCAAAACATATCGAAATTTTCTGTAACTTACGTATGAAAAGAAATTCCGTCAATTCCTTCCTTCTGCTATCGCTATCACATGCAAAGATACTCATCGCACCATTGTTTTAACTTTCTGCACAAACACAGCTTATAAGAAAAACACGAAACAGAAATTAAATGGTTATATTCTTCTTCTTCTTGGCTTATGCCTCCGCGCTTAGGAATGGTTATATTACGGCTTTAAACAATTAAAAATCCTAGGGCCCAACTGACTGATCACGAAGCGTCAAACTTTGTTTTGCAGGTACGTGCCTAACATTTCAATAAAGTGGCCAAATGATCAGGGACAAAAATTGTGTTTTTTTCTCTTTCGTACGCAAGCAATACGTAAATAACTAACTCTGTCATGTGCAAATGAAAAGGAAATATACAGCAGTCTATAGCTTCTCCGTCTACGATTGAAATAATTTAGTATTATGAATACACATTTCTGAACGCACGAGTAATATTTTTCAATCTTTAAAAAAAAATACACAATAGTTTATTCATCCATTTTAAATAGTACTATGAACGCATGTATAACATCTTTTGACAAAAAAAAATTGATAGCTCCAAAGCTAAAGAACTTCTTTAAGTAAAGCATTATTTACAAGCAACCCCTATTTACTTAAGACGCGTAGAAATAAAAGCGTGAAATTTCTGCCAGTTATAGTTGATATGGAGGAGGAGCGTGGAATACCAATATTACTTTAAAATATGATTTAATCTTGCACAATTTGAATAAATTAAACGCTACGTATACTACAACACGCAAACTACAATATTTTGACATGACGCGATATTCATACATGAAATACTCATTTCTCTATGGTTGAAGTCTGATTATTATTATAAAATAGGCTGTTATCGAAACCTGTATGCCAAATTGAAGTCTGTAATTGAATTGAAAATTTTTTAAGGTCGAATTTCAACCACACGACGGCTTCTAGTATAAAAAAAAATATTGCAAAAGTACTATCACGTTTAATTAAGGAGTACACATTTTTAGAAGGTAACGTCTGTAGTAAGCTGTTTCTTGATCTAGAACGGCAATAATAAACACCGCTAGAAGAAATTTCAAGGTCAACTAGTAATTAGCTCATTCACCATAACTTACCATAAAACTTCATATAATATAAAAAAAAATTGTATGAAGTCATACCAAGCTTTTTTTAAACAACGACACCAGTTTTAATAATTTTGTATTCAGTTACAATATTTGTTTGTCAGCAATAAAATAGATGATGCAAATCCTTTTATTATTCATCACAGGGTAAGGGTTGGGAAAATTATCACAAAAAACTAATGCCATTTCATTTGATGGCACTGCCCTATCCGAGGCAATATTATTAAGTGAACACTCATACGTTCACAGATGTTCTTATTATCTTATTTACTTTTATTCGAGCGCCAGATGGAGTATCGTATCTTATTTTATTTATTTCTGTACTATCTTCTATTACTTTGATTTGACCATTGGAGATCCTTTAATTAATGACTAATAACTATATGTTAAAAGCAAAAATTATTATGATGATTAAATATATTAAAAGACTATGCTATGCCAATTAAAACAAATACGCTAAATGTCCATAAACAGAAAACCCGTCTCAAGAAACCATTGAGATTTGAACATCAAGTTATGTTTATTTCTACATTAGCTTTTTAAAACCCTCAATTTTGATACCCTACTAGACCCAAATGTGCGGAAAAAAAAATTGGAATCTCATAATTTTGATTTCTTATTTTTTATGTACCCAGTGTCACTTGATCTATCTATCTATCAAGACGAATCTAAAGATACATCATACGTTAAAATTGATGTTGAATTTTTAATATGAATTTAAATTTGAAAATCTAGTAAGCCGTTTAGGCTGCAGACCATGCCAAACAATTATACATATACATACATACTTTCAAAAACATAACCTTCCTCCTGGCACAGTCGGGTAAAAAAAATCCAAACTAGAAGAGAACAATAATATATATAGCTGTGGATATAGAACATGCGGCAATGAATAACAATAATTATTAACATTAATCAATATTTTGTTAAGATTTTCTATTGATTTAACGGTGAAAAAAAAAATCATATTCATGACTGAATTAATGAACCTTAATGAAACACACTTTTTCAAGCACTATTCCCACTATGTTCACTTCGATTTACTTTATAACAAAAACACGATCGTTTTCGACAAAGTCATCATCAGGCGTAGGTTTGAATTAATAAATATTCTCAAAACAAAACATTCCAGTTGCCAGCATCATCGAATTTTAACCAATTTAGTAGAATTTTTCTATTAACGGTTACAATTTTCTTTAATATATTTAATACATTATATCGATAAATGAATAAGAGTTATAAAATTGTAAAGTCGAGTGCATATAGTGCATGTTAAAGTGTGTTTCTTTTTATTTTGTATTTTTTTGTAAAAATATTAAATGTACAGAGAGTTTTACTGTTTTATTATATGTATAGATTGTTTCGCGTTTTCGTTCGCTTTTGAGAAGTTATTTTAGTAGATTTTTTCAAAATCGTATAGCAGATGGCTACGTCACAATACCTTCCTATATGTCATTGTATTTGTTGGTTAAAAACGGAATAATAGTGGTCCTAGTACTTTTGCTTGTAAAATGAAAGCGACTACAACACCCTCAGCGTAGTTGGTTTAAAGATCGTTTAAAAGCAATTCCTTTAAGAACGAAACGCGTCGCTTAATTACAGGTAAGCACCTAAGTAGACATTCCTTTTGTGTTCTTTCACAAAGGGATTTCTTTTCGAAGGAAAAATCAGCTTTTTGATGTTTACAAAAGCGAGGTCCTCGTTTTGCCTTAGCGTTTAGAAATGATTAATATAACCGTTTTATTGATTTGCATTTAGTGTTTCTTTGAATAAGCACATTGTTCTATAAATTGTAACAAAACTGATTGAAATTACTTTAGGGTGCGTATAGGTTAACTTTTGTATTAGTCATATTAGGGCCGTGCCGTGGGAGAGCCGTGCTTCGACACGAATGGGCCAGCTCCATCGAAGAGATACCTTGGTCTTACAGAAATCTGGCATGAAACGGCGTTGTGCTATTTTTCACCCAGTGAGTGAGTTTACCGGTGACCCAACTTCCCTAATCCGCTTTAGGGATAGCGGATTAGGGAATTACATTTTATTTCCCTATTTCCATACAGGATTAGGGAATAGGATACGGGAATAGGGAATGGAAATAGGGATTCCATTCCCTATTCCCTTGTCCTATTTCTTCACAAAAGGCCAGCAGCGCACTTGCGACTCTTCAGATGTAACGAGTGTTCATGGGCGACGGCAGTAACTTTCCATCAAGTAAGCTGTCTGCTCGCTTGCCTCCTAAATAGCACAGGTATTGATGGGCATAAGCGAGCAGACGGATTCAAAGAAGACTGGACAACTTCAGATGTTATGAGTGTCCATGGGCGATAGCAGTTGCTTTCTATTAGGTAGCCCGTCGACTCGCTTCCCCCCTAAATAATATAAAAAGGGCCAATTGAAAAAAAACATCGAGGCGCGCAGGTGTAATAAAACAAATTACTTATGATACTTTGGGGTGCATACTGACCGTATATTTTTTATAGAAGTACGAGTAGAGCGCAAGCAAGCAGACGGATCACCTGGCGGAAAAAAAGAAGAAAATAAAAGCACTTTTAATTTAAGAAACGTTGCTAAGGCGTCACACTTACTAAAATCCCTGCAGCAGTTTTATAGAAAAGTGCTGTTACACTGTGTCTGCTAACATTCATTCTCTCATCCATCTACTTACAAAATTTCGCGTTTATAATATTAGTGGGATATCGTCTCTCAGCTAAGAACACCACTCAGGTCGAAAATTTGCGGTTTTTTTATTTATGCATCTCAAAGACACATCTACAACATAAACACAAACTGTACAATGAATCACATTACGGTACCAAGGGTTATGCCAATTATAGATTGGCACAACATTATTATAAGTCAATATAAACATACTATAATGAATACAAAGTCAAGACAGAATTTATTCTAAAAAATTTCATTAAAATAATTATCTACAAAGATAAATCTTATCTACTTGCATGCTAATAAATAAAAACAATTCATCTATAAATAATTTAAGATGATAAAACTAAATTAAATTATACATGTCTAAAATGTCAGCTATCAAACATAAAACTATAAAATCAACTAAAATACAACATTTGATTGTAAAATAAATAATAATAAAAAATATATCTATAAAAAAAATAATTACACATGTCTAAAATGTCAAACCAATAATAATGAAATAAAATCTAAAATTGATTGGTGGAAAAAGAATTAGAATTTCAGCAATAATAATTAATCACAGACGTTTTTACGTTTTAATGCCATTGGATAGAGCTGTTCATTGCGCTTCAAACCATTGGTCACATGAAATAAATTACAGACAGTCATCAACATTAACTAAGTGTTAAAAGCCTCAAAAAAAAAAAGAAAAAAAAGACAGTCAGAAGCAAGTGTAATACAAAAATAGTGACAGCGCTCAAGATGGTTTGCCTGGCAACACCGCGACTGCAAAGTTTTTTTCGTCTCCTGTAAAGTTAGTAAAAATGACTTAAGCGGTGTTGTAAGCTAATGTCTGGTCAACACGTATTAAGTATATAAGTTAATATAGTAGTATAGTTAACTAAATTTAGTTAGAAGTATAGTTAACTAAATTTTAACTTAATTTTAAATCATTTAACTTAATGGAAACACAAATTTTAGTAGCGAGTGGCAAGTTAAATAACTTAAAATTAAGTTAAAATTTAGTTAACAACTTATCTACTTAATACGTTTAAGCCATTATTAGGAACGACATTTAAAATGAATTGTTTGACGAAATGTCATACAACAGTCCTTAATATGTTACATATTAATTTCACTGCGTACTGTATTTAGCACTGGCATCACTTTTGATCACAGCTAATTGCGTTTGCTGGGATATGAAATAATGCTTTGATGTGCAAATTCACTCGTTAGGTTTCACCGCAATTATTATTAGAAAGCGGTCTTTAATTATGCGTAACCACTGTGACAGACCTTACCTGCATGAGTAACGAGAACACACGCGAGAGGAAGACGAACAGGAAGCGAGTTCTAAAAGTAATAAGTACCTTTTGTGTACGGATTTGTAAAAAAATTGAAAAATGTTATACATGAATTTACTAAAATTTAATATATTATGTCAATTAATTCGATACTTGCATTTCTTCTGCCATAAAAAAACTGCCTCTATTTTTACAAAATCTTTAGAATAAAAAAAAAATAGTTCTAACTTTAGTAAACCAAAAGATTTACGGTGTTGAAAGCACAGGTCATTATAATAAATTTAATAGAAATAAATTAAATTATCGATACTAAATAAAACTATATAAACATTCAATATTACAAAACACAAACTTAAAATAAAAGATTAAAAGATAAGAAGAATTATCGATTAAAATTACAAATATAAAATATACAAACTTAAGATAACAAAAGGATAAAAGGATATCCTTTTATTTTCATTACAAGAAAAAAAAATGGGTTTAATTTTCAAAGTGGGCAAAAAACCTCACTCGAAAATTTCACAACGCTGTTTTTTCAACTACCATCAAGCAATTGGCTAACAGTTAGAAAAACTTGGATCGGCAAACGCACGTAGTTTGGACGGTGAACAAAGCCGCGGGCATCCGCAAACATTGGTATTTACATAGAGTATGTAACAGGGCATGTCGGGCGATTCTGTTTGAGAACAAACATGGATCTATTTGCTTATGCCTAGGTAGGTCAGTTACGTAGCATTAGGCATGCTATATACAGTAACAAAATAAAGAAATAATATTTATGGTGTAAAATATGAGTCCTCTGTGTAGACGCCAGTTTTTCAAGTAGCATTTTAATTTTTGTATGGCTAAATCATCGAGCACATAACCAAAAGTGTTGTTAGTTTTGTTCGGGAAAAAATGCACTCAAAGCCACTCTGATTGGTCGCAAGTGTGGCGGTACGCGCACACAGATCTCTTATTAGTGTGTACTGTTTTAGTGTGGGCGTTAGTTGGCGGTTAATTTATCAGTGGTAATAAACTGATAAGTTTCAGACATGGATGGCTTACATTACTTACTCTATTAGTTATATGTTCGATGGGCTAAACTTTTATAACCCATACAAATGAAGGGTAAATATTTAACCTTTCAACGCTGCTACGTGTGTTGCCACCGTGTTGTTGACAACCGCGGTTTGTACAGAAATTTGACACATACATTAATGAACCATACCGCCAATCTTGAGCGAATGCATAATAGAAGAGACGGCGTAAATTTCATACTTTTTTGCTCTTTGCCCTCATTATATTATAATTTCTTTTACAAAGATCAACTCACATATGATGTCTAAAGTTTAATGTTATACCAGAAATGAAATGATTTAAAGATTTTTAGACAGATATTGAAATTGAACCCATTTTTCATAATTTCTTTTTCTGCGTAAAGTAACCGCTGCGCGCTGTTTAAATTTGCTATTCGTGCTCCTAAACAGAGCAACTGCTTAAAAGTACCACGATGCCACATCTAGAGGCTTATTCATTCTATGGTCAGAACTATACAAGTAAAACAAAGAGGATTAACCAGACGTACGGAATCCTGTATCATTCTCACATTACGAATCGGAATATTCAACTTGATCTAAAATTACGAACAGCGTAGCCCCAATCTCATATCAGAAATACCGATCCCAAAACAGAATATCAATACATCCGTACCTCCATACTAATATTATAAATACGAAAGTGTAGCCTGTCAGTTACCTCTTCACGCCCAAGCCGCTGAACCGATTTTGCTGAAATTTGATATGGGAATACTTTGAGTTCCGGGAAAGGACATATGATACTTTTTCCTGTTCCTGCGCAATAAATGAATTTGGGCGCAACGGACTTGCAGGCATCATCTAGCAGACAATAATATAAGTATTATATTAGATGGGAGGAACTGGTAACTCAGCCCACGCTTTTCAGAGACAAGAGAGGGTGCAATTTTCTATTTGTAGTAGATTTTTCCCGTAGCTTCACTTGCGTGGAATTTGTAAACGTGTAAAAATACGATTTTTCTTATGGGATCGTTTTATACTTTCCCAAGAACAAAGGTAATATATGTTACACTACTCTTTCAACTGAGTCTATGCCAAAAATCAAGTCTATGGTTGCTTTGTTAAGCTGTGAAATAGGACAAAAAAATAAATATTTTACAATCTTGCCTTTCCATTACAATATTATAGTGGATAGACTACATTTAACATTCGGTTACATAAACAATTCGATATATTTGTACTGAGGCATAAATCACATTATCTGTGGTTTAAAATCACGCGCTGATATGCCGTGTGGCGGTCCAAAATTAATTACGCAAAACCTCGACAGGGAAAATATGCAATTCCACTATTCGCTGGGTGCATGTCAAAATATGGTGGCTATATAGGGCGGACAATGAAATGTCAAATGACCGGCACTTAAGAGTCACTACGAAATAAAAAAAATAAAATAAATATTTCCCACCTTTACTTGACACTTGCTATGGCCACATAAAAAGAAGACAAAGGGTTTTGGCGGGGATTTCAGAGAGTGACGTTGTGAGTTTTGTATTTTTTGTTAAATTTGTGTTATTTCGGTTTTTA
>JAOTAV010000137.1:0-10788 GCA_026546445.1 Cyclargus thomasi | reverse complement strand
GGGAATTATGGATTCAGTTTTATATGGAGGATATTATCTAAGATTCCAGTTTAAATTGAATAGGTACTCATACCTAAAATAGCTCAGGTACACAATATAAAGTAGTGCATCATTTCTACGCTAAGGCGGTACGAAGTTCGCCGGGTCAGCTATGGGTAATAAAATTTAAATGAAATTAATAAATTAAGGTCGTATCTCATACAAAAACACATTTCTACTTATGTTTGATCTAATACGGTACGGAACTCTTTGTGCACGAGTCCAACTCGCACTTGGCTGATTTTTTTGGTATAAATTACTTTTAAGTTTTTTTTGAGCTAAAATATGTTTCAGAGCTATTTTAGTGTGTCAATTATATTAAGTTGTTGCAGTTAGGGCAAAATAATTTTCAGAATAGAACTCCTGATTGCTTATTTATAATCGAAAATTAATTTGAGACAATTTTGATGTTTGAAATAAACTTGATAAAGCTTTGCCTCTTTGGTAAATGAAATATATATTTAGGAAGCGCTTCTGTAATTCCAATTATTCGGGTTGTTGGCGCTAACGGTTATATTCAGAATCAACTTATTATTTAATTTATTTTCAATATATATTCCTTTCTCAATAGCCCAGGAGCTGAACGCCTGGTACTATCAACTAACTAATAATAATAGCCTTTTATTCCAAAATCCCATCTCCCGATTTGACGACCTCTGCTTCTTTTGCCGTCTCTTGGTTGCCAGAGGGTGACTTGCTTGCTCCATTTGTTGATCGGGTGGCGCTCAGCTAACTAAAGCGGAATCAAATACAGTAATGCAGAATTTCATACGTTTTGACAGTTTGTAATATGAAGTGTTGTGCCACGAAAAGTTTCGACGTAGTAATATTTTTACTGAAACTAGCTGTTATGTACCCACTTAATCGGATGTCAAGCTTAAGGGTGAACAGCAGTACTTATAATCTGAGAGCTGGTAGCAAATTTTGAGTAGGTATTTGAGGCAAGCTGGGCCTTGTCATATAAATCTCCTATTACACCCCAATACGGCACTGCAGACCTGGCTGAAAGAAGCGGGGCTTACCGTACATTTTACCTAAAGTAAAAAAAAATGTTTATTCCAAAGAAAATATGACTTAATATGTTTTTTTATACGTTGTAGTTGAATATTTAAAAGCGATAAGTCAGATTTAGTGGGAGCTTTAACATTGTTAGGCGCGAGAAAAAATATGTTTGCGAAAATTTCTTTCAAACTATGAAAAATGTATTTGTGGCAACTAGAAATTTTAATATATTATTTTTCATCAGTAAACAATCAGATGCAGATATTTGTTGATTTTTTTCAAGTTTTTTAGCCCCACTTCTCACCAGGCAGGTTTGCAGTTCGGTATTGGGATGTAATAAGAGAGATACATTACAATTTACAAGGTTTCAACTTGCCTTAAATACCTACTTAAAAATTGTTACAAGTCCTCGACTTAGTAGGGATATGAAAAATAGATGTAAACGGATTTTAGATACACTAAATATTTACTTAAAATATTTTAAAATCGGCTAAGCCGTTTTGTCTTTGAAAGTAACTAACATTGTGACACGACAATTAAAGGATTAAATTCTTTTTTCGTTTTCATTCCGTGTCACATCATGTTTACATACTTTTTCAAACATTCTATGCCGCATTTTTTTTCGTTTCTTTGCAGACTTTTTTCTCGAAACTTCTCCAGGCGGTGGAATTCAGTCTGTTAATTGTAATCGTTGCGTGAATTAGGCAGGTAGTCGACACGGCGACAGCGTACGTGCCTCGACATTCATTAAACCGGCTAATTAAACCAGACGAGATTCCGACAAATCCTCTCGCAAGACGCTCCTCATAATTTCGACGGAAAAATGTTAAAAGCCCATTGTTTTCGCTAATATTAAGGGTTGAGCCAAATAATTTATTTTCTGCAGTCTTCAGCTTAATGGGCCCGGTTTATTACCTTTTAAAAGGTATTCGTCCGAATTTGAAACTTAATTCGTAATTTTTGATGAAAATATTTTTTAATGCCCGCTCTCCAGTTTTACGCTTAATGAGCGATGCTGAAAACTGAGGAATTTTCACTCGTCCGCACAAATTTCGTTTCTTTATGTTTTAGTCTTGCCCTGCTGCATTATATCATTTATTTTTTGTGAAACTCAATTTTCTACTTTGTTCGCATAACTGAGAATTATTAAAAATTGTGTGCTCGTTATTTTTACGTGCTACAACATTAGTAAATTCACATATAATTAAGAAGGCTATTCTTAGTTACTATAAATTATAATTAAAGATTAATTGAGACCATAAAATACGTTCTACCATATATAATTCCACTAAAGAAGTTTTTTATTTTCTATATTCCGTTAGTCATATAACCTAATGTGACAAAATACCGTCACTAGCGGCGACTGATCAGAGGCAACAGACAGACGGTTTTAATTTTAAGACAATCAAGTGATTAGACTGCCTATGTAAACTCAGAATTTACCTGTTTCTAAAATTTTCCAACAAATCCAACACACCACCTTCAAGTAAAGACCAAACTCTTAGGCACTGAACCATGGAGGCGTGAAACACAGACACATATTTAACACCACACATATACTTGCAAAAAAAAATCTATTCACTAAAAACATTTTAGCGCTCCATTTGCATTTTTTTCTGTCACGTTGGTTTGTCACACAAACTTGTATCGGTTTTCAGTGGAACATTCGACAATAATTACAGTACTCCGATGTCCCGACGGGATCGAATGCATCTAAAAGCAGTGCCTTTCATTTGGCTCTCTCAAATTAGCACTCGACATCCGAGCGTGTTGTACCGATGTTTTGTTCCGATAGAATGGTGATTAGTCGTTTTTGTATGTTATTATTATGTCGAACTACTTTTTTTATCCATCCTGACTAACCTTTCAATATTATAAATGCGAAAGTGTGTTTATTAGTTTGTCCTTCCTTCACGGCATAACGAAGCAACCAATCGGCTTGATTTTTGGCGTAGACTCATTTGAAAGAATGAGGAGGAGCATAGGCTACTTTTGGATGAATCGTTTTTTTACCAATTCTCGAATTTTTTATTTATCTTTTTTTTATATTTGATTTTTTTTAATGAATTAGTTTATCACGTCGGGATATTTTTCGGTATTCTACGCCCTTACGTAGACTTCCTTGAGAAAGTGTTTCTTTCTACAGAAAGATAGAAAAAGTGACGTTGAAGTGACGGATGCACAAAGAAAATCTATTAGTTTATTCTAACCATCTGTCAGTTTGACTTGAAAAAAATGTCCATATCAAATTTCAGCAAAACTAGCCAGGTAATAATAGACAGACAGACAAATTTTCGCATTTATAATACTAGATGACGCCTGCAACTCCGTTGTGTCATAATTCGATTATCGCGCGGGAACCTTTCATTTTTCTGGTATAAAAAGTATCTTATATCCCGTGCCCAAAGTATCTACGCACAGTTTAGCAAAACCGGCTCAGCTGTTTAGGCGTGAAGGTTAAAAGACGTACTTTCGCAGTTATAATATTAGTATGCGCATACTATAGATAGCTTACGCGGGTCATGGCCTTAGTTAGATAGGTCGAAATTCCTCCTGTCGAAACTACACCGTCCGTCAGTCCGCCCTCATGGATATTCAGGTCGATCTAAAAATTCATCGGGGAGCTTTCTAGAAAATTGATTCGGCGGCACGTTTTTTGAAACACATCCCCCATACATAGTTTAAAAACAATACATTTTGGTGCTGCGGAATAACGCGAACGCATCTGAGACCGTTTCGTGTATGAAGGCATATGAAATGGGATGGTAAAATATCGCTTCGGTGCAATTCGGCACTATGTCCAGTTAAATTTGATTGATATGATAGTAAAGTTCAATTTTTGACAGGCTTAAGAAATTAGGGACCATCCATAAAGTACGTAACACCACGTCACACAAAAGAGAGGAGGGGGAAGAGAAAGTGTGACATGCTGTGATAGTGGGATGTAGGGGTCCGTTATGTGACATCACATTTCAAATGTTCTAAATGAAATTTCGAAATTTGAAATATTACGGTGGTTTCAATTTTAAAACGAAAAATTGCAAATTGGTGACATCACTATAGGATCTCAGAATTGGGGGTGTCAGAATTGTGACTGCCTGTGACAAGGGTCTAAAAATCATAAAATTCGTGTGACGTACATCTTTTGTTATCAAAAGGTACTCCCGCCGTTAGAAAACGTATGGAAACATAAAAAAATTTAGTAACAATTAATATTGTAAATTGTTACATTTTGTTAGGAACTTTTACATGTTGTATGTTCTTTTTCACCTACACATAACACAACATTTTAACTATTTTTAATGTTGAATCTGAACTTAGTTAATATATATTTTTACTGCAACCAGAAGATAGTAACCGAAAAACACGAAAACACTTCAATAGGTTAGCAAACCACACCTTTTAAGTGTACTTCCTATATTGGGAACATTATCCAAAACATCTGTCAGGAAACTCACAAAGAGCGTAATTCAATGCTGCCAAACATATCATTTGACGCGGAAAAAATGAATGTCGGAACGCCTAATCCATTTTCGAAATAATAAAATGGCGTCGGTAAATAATGTGCAGTGTTTGTTGCGGTGACATCGAGCGCTCTCAATTCGCCGCGCAATGGCTCTTTAATTTATTTATGCCCGTGCCAATGCTCGCTTAGCACGCACGTACGTGGATTTATGTTTACAAGTCCTTGTAATTAGTCCCACTAATTATATTTTAGTGTTATGAATCCCTTTGAAGTTAAGACTGAGGGTCTGTTTCACCGCTAGACTATCTGAGTCTTTCCACAACTTTATTTAATAGATGTTGTATAAAGAATCTGTCAGAGAAGTTGTGGATGGCTTATCAGAAACTTTATAAGCGGTGAAAGAAGTCTGAAAAACGTCTAAAACTGCCGTCAGACGCGGCTGACAGCCAGCCCAGACAAACGTTTGCGACTTACGCCTCATAGTTTGCGCAATTCAATTCGTTATCTGTATCGCGGCTGCTAGTCGCGTCCGTAAGTCGCTTCCGATTAGTATGTATGATTTTCGCTTTATGTTGTTAAAAACCTAATAACTATTACCATTTGGTGTGTTAAAAGAGTATGATCAATTGCATTTTTTTTTAAAATACGTATACTTAATAGTTAATCAGCTTTACAAGCGGCCTCTTTATGAGCATATTTCATTTTCGCCTATGCTTCATTGCGGTGCAAATAACACAAGGAACCTATACGTAAGCTTCCGCCTTAGTAATCACTTAGACCGTCGCTAAACCTAATGAAACCCCTGTCTATCACTTGAACGTCCGAAAAAATTAAGTATAAAAGGACAGATTAAAGTGAGACATTCATTAGCAGCAATCAGTCAAGCGAACTAACTGGCCGTGTTCCGGCGTCCGCTACTTATCTAAATAAGATCGGCGACGTGCGTGATGGATTCTAGACCTTTGTTCGCCTCACTATTTTTTATTTGAAAATGTTTTAACACGCTCCTCGGCGGTGAAAAATTGTTTTACGTTTCAATCGGCTTTCACGCTTATTTATGTGGTCCTATCTTTAGATCTAAGAAAGTCACGGCTCTAAATAAATCTGTATTATGGAGTTGTGTCTTTTATATTTATGCTACTGCCAGAGTAGCGGAGCTGATCCAAAAGTTTGTGTCTGTTATGAGTCCACTGTCGTCAATAACATGAGAAAATATAACTGCTGGCAATAACTTCCATCGTAACAAGGTCGCTAAAATTATCACTTACAGTCATGGGTAGCGATGAGATTTGAGAAGCTTATATTTCATCATAAGCTAAAATAAATACGCCTAATACCACCACACAGTAAAATTAGTGATATACACATCCAAACAATCATATTAAATAAGCTGTTTATTATCTAATACTTTGTTGCTAACAACAAAGAGATCTACTAGCCTAATTCGTCCACAGTATCATGACCTCAAAGGCGTTTTGCGAAATGTTGTTGTAGCAAACTGTTTGCAACAGAAGACCTCAAAGGATTGCATATTTGAAAGTTGCCGACGGCATTTGAATACTGCCAGCTTACCTGAATTCGAAGCAGACCACACCAGGTCCCAGCCAATAAATATGTCAAACATCGGCTACGGGATGCAATACAGTTTTTATAAGATACTTTAAAGATAAGAAACTACACAAATTATATTTTCGACAAATTAAAAACAAACTAGAAATCAGAATAATAAAATATGGAGAAACCTTTCAGCAGCAGCAACTGTATAAGTTGTCGGAACGGAAATTAAGTTTAATGATATGAATATAAAAAAAAATGCTCAACAAACTTTTTTTGCGTAAAGACAAAATTAAAAAAAAATCCAGCCGAAATAGTAAACATTTGTATTAGGTATGTAAAATTGTAATCCAGAAGTATTTGGTCTAATTTGAAACGCGGAGATAATGTTTCTATAAATGCAGCTCATGAATAAAGTGGAGTATCAAATGTCTAAAAATTTAAATGAAACAGCTCTGTCTCCATTTCAGTGTAGATATAATTTGGTGGGACCACTTCACAACGCACGGAATTTGGTAACGCAAGGGGAAATGGGCATTACTTCATTAATTTAAAATAATCACAAATTTATAATATATCTTGGAATGATAAATACTGACGTGTTTTATATTTAAGCTTGAACAGCTACACTGGTTTGAATGACGTTTGGAATATTGATCTGGAAATCGGCAAAATATGAACCGTTACTACGTAATTTACAATTTACTTCACAGAGTAACGCAAATATTTTATGTATCACAATGTTTAATTAGAAAATAGGATATTTATTTATAGAGTTCTTTTAATGAAACCGACAGGTATACTAACTGATTTCCATTATCAAGCCGGCAACTCACGGCAGACGGGCGACGGCAGTTGCTTTCCATCAGGTAGCCTGTCTGCTCACTTGCCCCCTAAATATCATAAAAACATTTACTAGTTAGGAAGTATCGATAAATGAACAATATTTAGGCAAGCTCTACATACTCACCGATGACGTCCAAGCATCCATATGATCACTTGGAGTACAATCGAAGAAGTTGGAAGAGTTACAGATCGTTGATCTAAGTAATTTGGTCGGATTATGTCAAACCCAACCGGCGACATAGAATTGACATATTCCGAACAAATGACGTAGGTCAACTGGCTCTCTTTCAATTTCCCCCATTATACATGATTTGTTAACTCAACCAAAGGCGATAATAGCGACTAAACGAGTGTACCCTGTACAAAATATACATACCATTATATAGCGTATACAATAAGTTTGGTAAGCGCGTTGGTAGCTTAAGCCGGGGGTCGCGGGTTCGAGTCCCGCCGATGGAGCAAAAAGTTTTCAATATTCCTGGGTTTTGTGTATTATATAATAAAAAAACTTAAATATGTGTATAGTATAAAAGTATTAAATTTATTTCCGTTGTCTGGTACCTGTAACACAAGTCCCTCGAGTACTTAGCACTAGGCCAGACTGACGTGGTCTGAAGCGTCTATAGATATTATTATTATTTTCATCATAGCACATTCTTTACTGTTAACTATTTCACTAACATCCCTTATATTATTTTTATTATTAAGAGTTTAATTATTCATATATAAATATATATTTATGTATATTTAAAAACTGCACTTTTTAAAAACTTCAATCCTATGTGAATAGCCCGTTTCGGGTAATTCGCAATAACATAGCTCTAATGACCTGGTATTCACAAGGGAGAATTCTCAGCTAACTGCGACATTAAGACCTTCTTATTTGGCTATTTCACTTCGTTATGGGACCTTTATGAGGAGAGGGGGTGCAGTTTACAACGAAAGTGGTGAAGGTTTTGTTTCATTACAAGCCCATTTCCAAAGTAAATGCATAAATTTCCGTACTTGGTCTGATTTACATTGCTGAGACCGAATAATTAGTCGTTACTGCTACTTACTGAATGTTATCTGAATGTAATTTGTAAAAAGTTGTCTAGGTGTCTTAAGACGCGTTTATCATAATCAGTTTACTTTTCAATTTAATATTATTTAACTATAAACTTTTTCTGATTAGAGTTTATCTATTTATTGGCTTGGATGTGGCGCTGGCGCAAAATGCTAAGCATCTCTTAGATCGTAATTCGTACACCGGGCAAACGCACGCTTCAGTAGTTCAAAATTCATCCTCGCTCCACTTTTTGCCTACACGTTTGGTCAATCCATAACAGGACGTTTGTGGCAGCAATAAGGTGTCTTGTAAAATTATTCAGAGCATAATGCATTCTGTTGTGGAGACACTTGCGGTTTCTTACTAGAGAGCACTTAGTTGCACTGGATTGTAGCTTAGTCGTTGGTCACCAAAATTGAATTATGTTACACCCAACTTTAGAACTGCTAAGGTCCTCTTTGGCTCATCAAAACTAAATAAATTACTCATTCATCTTAAGTCCTGTTATTTAACATACAGTATTGAGGTGTGTAGCGTAAGGCCGCCATTTTGCAAGTGTAAATGTCTAGTATTTTATTCTTTTTTTGTTTCTTCTGAATGTCATCTCTTTTGTTATTACTCTGTGTATTCATTTTTTTGTTTGTTTTTCAAATAAAGCAATTGTTATTGCTTTAATACTACTTTAATATTATATAATATATTAATTTTTAATACAGGTTTTTTTAACATTGTACCTCTTTATATGTCTCGACATATTTAATTCTTGTGTGCATGTGTTGGTCACTCCTCTCAGAGAGATTGGACCGATTTGATGGAACTTGTTGTATATTTAGGGGACTTGATGGTTTAGATTCTAAACTAGCCTGACAGGAATTGGTCGCTAGTAACAATGTATAATTAATAAAAACCTTAAGAATAGTCTTCGATAGGCTATTATATAAAACATTTTACAATAAAGATTTTAGGTGTCCAATAAAGTAGATATTTTGGCGGTAAGTCTCCTACGGGTCAGCTCATACCTCGATATTTGATAAGATAAAAAATGATCGCCGACCCTTTGGTGATTAGTGACATTGAGGGCCTAATGTAACTCGACGCTGTACTCAGCTGTACTTGTACTATATAAGGGTCGAGTGTTACAAATAGCCTAACTAAATTTCAAGGGACAAACTTAAAAAGGCAAGAGTGTTTAGATTGTATGTGGCTATTTTGTAACTTTTTCAGTGGCGAGCCAATTTAATATAACACTGACTTATACATGGTGTGACAAAAGTAAGTGATAATACTTTAGTGTTTGTATCTGTCCCTTGTATTATAAACCTCTCGAAAATGTTTGTTAGCTTTCAGCGCCGCTACTTTTATAGTAAACTCTATACATACACATCTTAAGTGTTGTCACATACTTTTGTTACAGCTTGTATATAGTACTTATATAGTTTTTAAAGACCAATGTTTTTTTATGATATTTAGGGGGCAAGCGAGCTGACGAGTTACCTAATGGAAAGCAACTGTCGTCGCCCATGGACACATGCGACTCCGAAGAGTCGCAAATGCGTTGCTGGTCTCCATGAGATAACTCACTCACTTAACGAAACACAGCACAACGCCGTATCACGCTAGTGTGTAGTTTCTGTGAGGCCGTGGTATCACTCCGGTCGAGCCGGCACATTCGTGCCGAAGCATGGCTCTCCACGGCAACGAGCATCCATATTATATACTTGAGATCGGAAAATCCCCCGCTAACCGAAAATTATTATTTATTTATTAATTGATGGATTTATTATTTATTTATATTTTTATTTATTTATTTATGGTCTAGCAGCATTTAGCTGATGTGACCATATCACACAGTATTGTAAATTACATCTCATTATTAATTTATTTTGTAGGGCTTATTTGTCATCAACCATTTGTCAAGTCTATTTTTAAAACTGTTAACATTTGGTGCAGATACAATATCATATTCGATCGAGGTCTTTCTGTATTTCATTAGAGCTTACTAGAGGATTTGCAAAAAGTTTTCCATTATTATCAGGCAAAGAAAGCTGAATGAGATCTTATCAAAGCAATTAAATCAGGTAAATATATACCGAACAAGCCTGCTGCGAGCACCGAGCCTTGTGGCACACCGCTTGTTATAGCTTAACATTTAGAGATGCAGTTACCTATTCGAACTTTGAAAGTTTTGTTTTTCAAATAATTAGTAATCCAGTTAAGCAGCGTCCTTTTATTCCAAAGTGTTCTAGTTTTATTAATAGGTGTTCATGGGAAACTTTATCAAAGGCACATTCAAAATCTAGTTATATGATATCAACTGGTTTTGTTTATTGTCAAGTTCATTGCAATAGGAATGTACACATGTCAGTAGGTTTGTTATGGTTGATCTTCTTTTGACAAATCCATGTTGCTTGGCGGAGATCAATCCCTCCCTTTGCCAAAATTTATTAATATTTTCAGAAATTATTATGTATTTTCCATAATTTTCATTACTATACTTTTAAGACTTATAAGGTCGAAAGATTTTTGGATCAGTCTTATCTCCCTTTTTAAGAATTGGTGTTACGATGGCCTCTTTCCAATCGTTAGGCACTACACCAGAACGGAGTGACCCGTTCATTATGTCTGTTAACGGTTGGGCTAGTAATGAGGTAGAGTTCTTAATAATACTGCATGAAATTTGATCTGGGCCAGGCGATGAGTGTACGTTAAGTCCGGCAATAACTTTTTTAACATCTGTAACTGTCAATTTATTAACAACTAGCTGTTGCCCGCGACTCCGTCCGCGTGGTAACTTTTCTTTTGAAAATTTTTTTTTGTGCCTTAAACCTCACGG
>JAOTAV010000136.1:20733-35363 GCA_026546445.1 Cyclargus thomasi | reverse complement strand
TATACTGATAATGAAAGTAAAACAGGAACTGTTTTATCCACAGACAAATATCTTAAAGAAATGTAATTTCTTTACATATTTTACTGTCAATAATAAATTGGTATTACAGCCGAACTCCGCATTATTTTTATCTGTTTTCTTTCTGTCAATCAACAATTCATATTAAAAAATATATATATAGCCGAACGTACTACCTCTTCGTTTTTATAAGTCGGCTAAAAAAAACTTTGATTTTTTTTTTTGAATTAAAAAAAAATTGAAAAAACAAAAATATACAATAAACAATATCAGCGCGTCCACGTCAGGATCTCTCGTCTCTCACAGGTGAGACCACCACCACCTGGGAGCACTCGGGAGTAAAGTTGTACTACGCTGCAAATAAATCTGACGGAAGTTAAAAAGACACCGAATGAGCACGTAAACGGCCGCCTTGTGCCACCTACATGTAGCGTCCCAATCCTACGACGGCTGAATTGAAGTCAGGGAGACTTCTACCCCGACCGAGCATACTATCTCCCTTCTGGAGAGAGAAAGATCTTCCTTTGTGGCGCCATCTGCCTACGCTAACGGACACACATATTTTTTTGTTTACATCTGCCTTAGAAAACACCGGGCGTTGTGTTATATAAAAATAGCATGATTATTTTAAGGTTAAGCCCTAGAAGTGCTCCTGGCTTTTGCGGATCCTTCCGCTAGACTAGTTTCAGTGTAATTCCACCTTTAAAAATTTTTAATTACTTTCTTTAGCCTCCTATTTGCAATAAAATAAAATGTGCTAATATATTTTAAAAAGTACTTACAATTTCGTGTCCGTAGAGCTCGTAGCCTGTGCCGTCGCCCTGCAAGTTCAACGGGGGGCATAAAGATTAGCAGTTCGACCGAAAGTACCCGGGATTAAGCGCGGTTCTGTATATGTCGCTCGTGTGTCGCGGCCCGGGCGCCGGAGTGGGCCGCCGGGCTGGCTCCGGCGCCCGGGCCGCGGCCGGACGTCGCGCGGTGGTCGGAGTCGATAGTTACCTGTCGCCGCCTCAGCTTGCGGTACTTCTGCAGCCGCCACCGAGAAACAAACGAAACGTTATTATAGTCGATAAACCGGACGAATTGTCAGAGGGGTCGGGTCCGGCCGGTCACTCACCGAGTCTCCCTTGTCGCCCTTCTCGCCCTTGAGGCCGGGGTAGCCGGGCGGGCCGGGCAGGCCGGGCGCGCCCAGCATGCCGGGCGAACCCATGTCGCCGTAGTCGCCCTTCTCACCTTTGGGCCCGATGTCGCCCTGGAATGTTCCACCGGATCTGTGTTAGTTTCTCTTTCGTGCCCTCGTGACATCGAAGGACGACATTCAGCAGCGCACTGAGCATCGTCGAGGAGGGTCGATGTTTCGAGGTATTTACCGCTTTTACATTGAATGGCAATACATTTTAATTTTTAATGTCCAACGCTATTTTGGGAGGAAGATTTTAATTATTTTACCGAGAAGTAGAACATTGTGGTGATCGAAGGAGTATGTGTTTTGTTTGGCTGGATATGAAATTTAAGCCTCTACAATTTACATAGCTTTTGTACCCTACTGTGACTTTGCGCGTATGTCTCACCGGTTTGCCGGGTGGGCCGGGCACGCCGGCGTCGCCGGGTCGGCCGTCCGCACCGGGCGGTCCGCGCGGACCCGCCGCGCCCGCCACACCTGTAAGGCCACAAGTACATATTTGTATTATATTTTATCACAAAATAAACATATTTATAGGCAGACATATTTATAACAGGCAGCTGAGTCACTAAACCGAGATACTCGATACTCGGTAATCGAAGGAGGCACTACTACACAGATAGAAAAGTCAACGGAAGGGTAAAAAGCATGGAGACGTTACCCGAGCGCAGAGCTGAGCGAGCCCCGCCGGCGCCGTCACTGCCGCGCCGCCGACCACGTCCCTCGGCCACCACCACCGACACCGTACAGCGCAGATATAGGCCTGCGGGAGCGTGCAGCATGCGGCGTGCGATACAGGCGATACAGAGACAGGCGAGCGAGAGAAAGAGAAACGGAGGCCCGGTCGGAGGATAGATTCGGAGAGAACGTTCTGTTCGAACGAGCGTGCAAAAGAGATGCGATGGAGCATGATACGAAGGTGGAGTTCAGTAGATCGCGCTTCGACACCGCGCCGCGCCGCCCGCGCCACGCGCACGTCGTGCCGGGGGGCGCGGTGCGGACGGCGCGGACAGGGGGCGCGTGTTACCCGTTTCCCGCGTTTGCCGCGCGCGCCGCGCTCGCCGGGAGGGCCGGCCGCGCCCGCCGCGCCGCGCTCCCCCCGCGCGCCCTCCGCGCCTTCAACACACATCCGTCTCGTTCACATCGGCGTCCGGCGCTGGGCCCCGTCCGGTCCGAATATCTGCGTCGGACCTCCGCCGAGTCTTCAGATATTTGAACCGGGTGGGACGTATAATTCGAGGTGCAAAAAAGCTATATTAGTCGTTTCTCTCCGGCCCGAAGGCCTCAGTCTACGTCCTCTCCGGAAGCTATTAAAAATAATAATTAAATTAGTTGTTCTTTCAGCGGCGGCATCTATGTCTAACTACTGAGAGGCTTATCGCTCGACATAAGGTGGGTTACAATAACACGGCTACTACTACTACACCGACGAGAATGTTAATAAAAAAGCCACACTGCACCGCAATAAGCTACAACGAGCCGCGTGCGGAGGGGAAGGGGGCACTCACCGGGCGGGCCGGGGGGCCCCGGGGGACCCTCGATGATGCCGGTGGGGAACGCGTCGCCCTTCAGCGTCGTCGTGAAACCTCGCTCGCCCTTGTCTCCCTTGTCTCCCTGAAATTTATAATCACATATTATGGTTTAAAATTTACAACTTAATAAAAGTATTAAAGGTATAGTAATGATATATGGACGTTGTCAACCATCCGCGCGCCATCCAACAGAAAATCAGACTTCCAGCTATGAATGCATTCTTTAGATTTTCTTGTACAATAAGACCGCACCCACAACCCTAACCTTGCCGGACAACACACAAATGCATAACAACTTCCACATACGTGGAGTAAGCTTAATTAAACACACAGACAATGCTGCAATTTTGGTGCTTTAAATAAAGTACAGCAGTTGCCTCACTGCTGTACTTTAGTAGTAGTACAATTCACGTAAACAAAAACAATTTACAAAGGTAAGGTTGATTGCCTTAATAACAAATGTTATACTAGGTATATACATTAGTAACATGTTACACATTAATATTAAGACGTACAGGGACCTCATTCCTGTGCTGGTGCAATAGATATGGCGACTATGTGTAAAAGACAATATATTTTAACAGATTTGCTTGAGAATCGAGGTTGATAGAATATACTGTTCAACGTTTCGTAGCTGGCTACAGTAGTGGTTGAATATTAGTCAGTCATCTAGTTGAATATATTATATTTCGTAATGACTAAAGTGTAGTAAGAAGACGCGAACTCACCCTCAGTCCAGCGGGTCCAGCCGGTCCTATTGGCCCCAGGGGCCCCGGTGGCCCTATCGGCCCCGGCGCGCCGGCGGGCCCCGGCGCCCCCGCCGGCCCCACGCGGCCCTCGGCGCCCGCGATGCCCTCCGCGCCAGTCGGCCCCGGCGGTCCGGGCGGGCCGGGCTCGCCAGGTTCGCCCTGTGCGGTCGGCGACACGTTTTATTCAATATTCAATTTGGCGTTTCGTCGACAGGGCGTTCATAAATTGCGTGAGACATTTTTAAGATTTGTGCTTCTAGGTTAAAAATATTTATATTAGGTGCGCCTCGAACGTGATCCTACGTCAGATTGAGCAAATAATTACACGAGATCGAGAAAAATTGGCCGAGAACTGACCTGAGTATAACCGAAATACTCGTATATCACCGATTCTGAGCTCCCTTAATACTACACGCAATTTGTGACGCAATAATTAGGATAATGAAAAAACATCAAGAAAAGACGTGCTCGTGCTGAGAGCAGCTTCGACGCACAGCGGCGCCGTCGGTGATTATTCTTGTAAGAGTACGATATATTATGACCTCCGCTCTACATTCGTATTCTGTTCGACACGGGACCCGTCGTGTAAATTCTTATCAGACATTTTCGATTCGCGTTATCCCTTGATCACAGAATACGAGTGTCGCACCAGGGTTCAAGACCATGTAACAGTAGCTATGAAAAAATGAGAGTTCAGGAAAAGTAGAAGCAAATAATACACATCGAAGCTCTCACCTTCAGCTGAATGATGGACTGCGCCGAGATGTTGTGGCCGGCCGCCTGCAGGCCCTACACACACACTGCGTCAGTACATGCACACACAGTACACACTCACACACCTACAGCCTACACTACGACAACACAACACAAACGGCGAAGCGCAACACAACGGTAAAGCGGCGCCGGAAGAGCGCTAAGCGTTACCTTGACGGCAATGATCTCCGCCGTTGTGTAGGGGCTCATCTTATAGCTGTCCACGGATCTTTTCACGCCCTGCAAGACCCGCTCATGTAGATTACAGAACAGACACGTGGACATACATACATACTGACAATAAACTTCCTTACTGCAACTTCGAGCGATATTTTAATTTAAATTATTATTATATACCAAATCCACTTTGCACGTGGACACTGTTAAATTGTATGCCATTACTTATCTGGCAATGACAAAAGAATATTTTCTAGCACAAATATTCAAAGCATTAAATATGAACATTATTGTCTATGAACAGTTTGTAGGTTCTACTGAGCCCGATATCGACTCGTAACGCAGGGTCGTACGTAACCCTTGCCGGTTTTGCTAGGTTAGTTGGCCGAGATGAAACTGATGTTACATGTCAGATCATAAACTTGAAACTTGTATATTATCTCGTCGTCTTAATTTGACACACGCGGCAAGTGTTAGTAGCATCGAAACATCTGACTAACCTTGACGGCGGAGAAGACGTCGAAGCCGGGGCTGCCGTGTTCGCCCTTCTGTCCCTTGTCACCCGGTCGACCCTGGAACGTATAAAAGGGTCGCCCGTTAGCTAGTACCCAGTGGAGAATATCGCTCGAAGAAATATATGTGGAGCTCGTCCTCGTAGGACAAAGCACAGCTCGGGGGGGGGTTAGCCAAAACCATAACTTTTTCGCTTCTTTGTAGAGCGTTCGTTACGCCTTATGTCACTTCCGTACATTTAGTTTGGCGATTCTACAAACAAGCGAATACGTTTAGGTTAGGTTATAACCCCCGGGGATGACGTGCAACTTGTACTAATATGTATTTGGTGTTGCAACTTGAATAGCTCCAAAATAACGGTCAGTTTGATTGTTGTACATTGAGTTGTATGGTATTCCTTATCAATTGATATATAAAATTGTCTTAAATTATTTATTATTTTTTACAACTTTTGAATGCGATGGTTAACTCACCGGATCTCCTTTCGGTCCGTCCAGCCCGATCGGTCCCTGAAAATTAGTAAAAATTACGTTAGTAAGGAAGTAGACTTTAAACATAGTATTATATGTTTAATATAGTGTTAGTATAATATAGTATAGAGGGAAATATAGTAAAAAGTGGAAGGTAAATTTAAAAACATGACGTTAGTCGCGGGGAGCAGGCTGCAAGCACATCGATACGTCAGTCAGGTTATCGTAGCCAGTAAGGAGGTCGCCTGCTGTAGACTACGTACACTACACTAGCGGAAAAACGAAGCTAATTATAATATGGGCTCTACGCTGGTACAAGTTTACTTTTACAGTTTCACATCGTAACTTCTAGATGGCGTTAGTAGTACCATATATTTTGTAAATTTATTTTCCAATGATGATCTACTATTTCAATATTTTTTTCGTGCTACAAAACACATTAAACATATTTTAATTGCAATTAAAAAATAAAACTCGAACATAAGGGTTCATATACAAAGAAGTTTATATCTTCTGCATAAAAAATATACTTGATTGTGAGCAATAAAGAATCTATCTACCATAAAAATGTACTAAATCTTGACAGCGAGACAAACTAATTATAGAAAGGAACCTAGTTTCATTATTTTAGTAAGTTAAAAAAAAACAATATTCATAATATCTAGTTACATATACCTCACTTTTTGAAAACAGTTAAATTAACATTGGCACAAGCTGAAAGCATTAGTCCTTTAATTTAAGAAAACTATTGTGTTAACACCCTGGATAAGAGCGGTTACCGTTGTCATATCGGAGAGGACGTCAACACACACACACACAACACTAACACTACGACCGACATCAACAGCTACTATATGTGATAACGGGTTAGTGGGCAGTTGGACACTAGCGGATCAGAACAGGGCACTACCGAGGCACTACAGGGTACTACGGGGCTCTACGTGGTCACTACGGGGGCCGGCGCTTACCATAAAGCCGCGCTCGCCCTTCTCGCCTTTGCTCCCCTGAAACGTCACACAGCTGTAGCGACGGCGTCAGTACACCGAAAGCCAATTCTCAACACTATAATTGAAATCTGGTATCAACTCCCAATAGTTGCGAGCGGTACAAGTACGTAATTTAAATTAAGACTGTAAATTCGACATTATTGGTCACGAGAATTAGCCTTCGAATTGATTGTGGTAAAACAGAAGTAGTGTAGAAGCGAAAGAAGGAGGCGACAGTAACGTAAAGTATAAGTACCGGAAATCCGTTCTTTCCTGGCGCGCCCATCAACCCCTGCGGAACAAAAATAAAATGCTAACAAAACCGTCATAAGCTGAGTGTAAGCGGCGGGCGCTGTGTACAACTGTAAGCGACTTTATGTAAGCAGCGCTAATCAATTATAATATTAAACTGTAAGCGACCGCGCAACGTGTACCAGCATGTATGAACTATGACGAAGGCGAGTACATACCGGCGGGCCGGGCTCCCCGGAGTCTCCCTTCTTCCCCTTCTTGCCGCGCTTGCCCGGCGGGCCCGGCGGACCTGAAATTGTTACACATATTCGGTTAATTTTGGTAACAGAGGTAATAACTATAATGGTTACTTTAAACAATTCCAATATAAAAATCAGTCGGTCGCGGGCGCTTTCGCACCCCGGACCGGCAGTCGGCAGGTAATTATCGAGTACCACTCGAGACAGCACCTATCTGTATGTATAAGATGTATCTGATCGGGGAGCGCGGGTTGCGCGACGCTCGAGTGCGGCGGAGTGCTGCGATGACGTCACCAGGACGCATCGGGCGACGAAACGCATTTTCCTAGGTTACGCAAGTTTTTTAGACTACTGCGATTTTAATCACACAAACGTTACACAAAGAAACATAAACTACTAGACACAAAAGTCGAGCTGTTCTCCCGAGGCCGGGCGAGTCGAGAGCGGCAGGAGCGCCCTCGGTGTCGCGTGACGTGGAGCACGCTCTCGGGACGCAGCCGACACCATGACACACGAGTGACACTCCACGAGAGGACGGAGACGGCCGAGTGTCCTCATGCGAGATCGTGTGACATGTCTCAGTAGGAAGTGGGAGGAACTTTGTAGGCTGACGAGATCCGGCCGGGGCCTACTGAGCTACATCAGGTACCGACGCGAGACGCCTGCGCCCTTTTCGACCTCCGGCCTGGACTTGGGCTGCGATCGGAGCACCCAGCTGTCCCCGGGGTCGCCGCGGTCGAGGAAGTCTCGTTAATATGCCTTCGAATACCTTCGTAAATCAACTTTTATTGCTCTTAGATTTCCTCAAAAAGTGCAAATATTATTTATGTTAAACGTCTCGAGTTGAAGGAAGCTAACGAGTCATTCATATTCAAAATGTCCGTATCCGCTCTCGAGAAGCACGTAAACTGTTCAAAATATTTTTTATAAATTGTGCTATGCAAAGCCATATAGTAGACAAAAAGAAATTAACATGAACATTGCGCTTTATCACGGAACAGTATTGTTTAGATTTTATTTTACAGTCTGTCAGCACCAGGACGAGCAACGCCGCGCGGTGATGCTCGCTTACTTCACACGTTACCTTAAACTATACAGACAAACTGTTAATACACTTTATAAACACACACACACACCTTTATTAAGTGGGTAGTGAATATAGTATGTGAAACATTTCCTATTTTAACAATAATATAAATCCTACATTAAGGTGCCTGTTAATGATCTAGCTTATAAAATATTTAAATGTAAATTAAAATATTGAAAATTAAAAAATAAAAATATTTTATCGTACCGACCGAGTACTACTTTATGAACGTATCTAAATAGTCATATCGTATAACTCAGCCCGAATGTAAGTTGTATGTATGTAAGTTGTAGTGCGGGCGGCGGAACGCGGCGACGCAGCGTGACAACAGTCTATAAAGTGCCGGTGTACGGGGTGACGCGGGGTGACGCGGGGTGACGCCGGGTGACGCCGGGTGACGCGGCGCCGATGCTATCGGCAGCTGACCGACGACCGTCACACCGCGCCCGCACACGAGGGGAATCCCCGAAATAACTTGCAGCTTAGCAATGTGTCCTCATTATTAGTGTGCTTCAATCCACATTGAATATTAATTATTAATAATTATTAATATATCGCAAATGCAGACGTACTGCGTAGTAATCGTACATTTTCCACGTATGAAACATGGGCTAGTTACTAGGTTTAGTATTTTGCTGTAATGCTCAATGTTTTTACAGTGATAATTTTTTACAATAATGTTATCGTTAAAGTCAATCGTGCGGCGTACCGTAGTGCCCGTAGCCGTCGCACCGTAGCGCCGTAGCACTGCTACGTGCTACGACGATGGTCTACGGCTTTTATAATATTCTTTTTCAATTTCCCCCATTATACGGCTTGTATAATAGGGAAAAATGAAAGAGAGCAAGTTGACAGACCTAAGTCATTTGGTCGGAATATGTCAATTCCATGCAAGTCGTGATCTGTCGGCTGGGTATAACCCAACCAAAATACTTCGATCCACGATCTGTATCTGTTTCAACATCTCTGATTGTACAACAGCTGCACCGTAACCGACGTAACTCTCCATTTCTTAACTAGTTTTTAGGTTATTTTATATTACGGGAGCATTAAATAGTGAAGGCGTAGTGATTCTATTACAACGACTACGTATTTTTGTATTATGTGTAGCTGATTATGGAAGATCGAGTTCGGGACTCGGGGATAGCATGTGAGGGTTGGATTTTGATTCGTCTGCGGTCTGTCGATAGTGTCCGGGAACCCCGCGCACGCCGGCTGCATACTGATGGGGCTGACGAGCGGTGACACACTAAACTCATACGAGACCTCGTAGTTTCGAAACTTTGCCGTGGGAGAGCCATGCTTCGGCATAAATGGGCCGGCTCGACCAGAGTGATACCACGGCCTCACAGAAAACTGACGTGAAATGGCGTTGTGCTGTGTTTCGTTCAGTGAGTTTATTGGTGGCCCGACTTCCCTATTCTCTTATCCCTATTCCACCTCCCTATTCCCTCATAGAGACCGGCAACGCACTTGTGACTCTTCGGATGTCGCGAGTGTCCATGGGCGACGGCAGTTGCTTTCCATCAGGTCCCCGTCTGCCCTCCAGTGCTACAGATACGGATCTTTATTATGTCGCTATGTAAATTTTCCTGATTGAACACCCTAATGTTTCAAAAGTCGCTAAAAAAATCTTTAATGTTGATAATTAATATTTTAGAAGGTGACGTCGTCTGCACTCGGCGCGTCTCCCCTGCCCCTGTCACTCGACGCAAAATGTATCGTTGCAAATTTCGAAGTCATTATTGGATTTAATGCGAGATTAAAGAGTGACATTTTAAATAAGGATGCGGGTGTGAGGATCGCGACTCTCGTGCGGCAGACGGACGTGTGCGGGACGACCGCCGGCGACTCAGTTCAGTTACACGCATCAAATACACAACCAGTTCGAACTAACTCCGCCACATTAATAACTTACACGACGACTCAAAGTTTTAAGGAATCGCTTCACTTCTTGTGGTTTTGGGCTCTCATTTGTCCAATAACTGTACTTAAATAAAATAGAATAGAAAATAATTAATGTTACACTTGATCCGCAGCAGATTAACTGCAACCGAAATGTGATTTACCCGCACTTGGGGCAACATCCCGACTGTAGCTGGAGTTATTTAGAGTATACGACTACCACAATATATAAATATGGCTGGTGTGTAATGGTAGTACTATATATTTATTGCATTTATGTAGTAACAAAGATCTTACAAATAAATAAATTGCTTCTTATACAATGTATAATATTTTTATTACATTTTGCTTCATATGTAATGAAGCAAAATGTTAAGATTTCTGAGTGCAATAACTCTAACCAGATTCCAGTAGCCTCCTGGAATCGGCACTGGTTTATGATCATAACTCGAGAGACACTGCGGTTACTGTTATAAACTACACTAACAAGTCTCTGTAGTTATTACGATCTCCGTTACTCACAGCGACTTACTCGTAGCTACGACTGGAGCGAGTTAATAGTTCGCGTGCCGCTGCCCACTTAACAACCCGAACAACATTTCAATACTGACACTATTTGTCATATTATCTAATGCGGCTCCTTCGTTCCGCCTGGTTGTTTACCGCCTCTCGACTCTCTAATCCATGACTAATATGAGGTGTCGCCGGTCGATCGAGAACGAGAACGATAAAACGTAGTACCTGCAGCGCAATATATCGCTCGAACTGAGCATGAACTGACTATAGTAATAAAGCGACCAGTGCAAATAAATTTATATGCAGCAGAGACGCCGCAGTCGCGCCCCACACCGGGAATCTTAACTTTCGATGATTTTATTTGTCACCTCCGGGAATATCTCGGAGTTATTTTTGCTTTCGACGACAGCTAGGAAGTTTCGAATGGAAAACTCGAAGACTGCGGGCGCCGGGATAGTGGAGAAAGCCGCGCGACTGTGCACTTTGTGTCGGGGGAACAGGGGCGAGACGAGAGGTGATCGCCGAGCGCCGGCCGCGTGTGTTTGACTCACGCGGAGACACGGCTCCGACTCAATTTACCACGTTTGCTGGAAAGTTTACTAGCGGGCCAGCGCGGAGCTTTGCAAACGGGAGCGATCCCAACCAAATATTGTCTGATCCACGGCGACGACTGTTTGCTTCAACGCAGTTAAACATCGACACGCACTAGCTTTATACAGGGTGTAATGAAACAAAGTGATATTTTATTTTTAGTTTTTGTGTTTCCTTTATTGCAAAGTTACTGTAAGAGTATGTAGAGTATGTCACTCCACCTAGACTCTAAGTGATTTGCATGAGAAAGCGCCTCAACGTCCTGGATCTGCCCGTTCAAAATTTGTCCCATTCAGTGCTGCTTGCCTACTTGCTTGGTGAACTCTACACAGCAGACTCACACACACCCTATTTTGATCACTTTATTTTGTTACACCCTCTACCCAGTTGTGTTGTGCCATGTGTGTATGATGTTCAAGTAAATTCTTGTAATAACATTTTCATAGTTTTCTTCTTTGGTGGTTTATAGCAAAGATTTCTTTTAAAGTTTATAGAAAGACAATAGGAACTGAACTTTACTGCCAGCTGAATAACATTTTTCAGTTTTTAACTACAACCTTTTGTTCTTACAGGGGGACGAACTAAATATATAAGGTCGCTGCGGGGCGCGTGAGGGATACATGAAAAATATCAGGCCCGGCTGTGGCGAGTATTACGTGCCAGCGGGGAACAGCGGGGGGAGGGCGGCGCGGGGACCGGCCACGGGGGGCTAATGCCTTGCAATTTTATATTACACGCACCGATAGCTTCCTAACACGCACGGGGGCCAAATCAACATATTGAGACCTACTTCTTAAACTCAATGCAAAAAATAAACACCAGACCTCAACATTTTAATAGAAAAATACAGCATAAAAACAAGTCGTAAATATAAGGTTGACGAAACGGTAACGACAGACAACAGCTGGACGTCGTGAGCCAGTACCGCGCGACACCGCAGACGGTGTGGCGCCGCGTCGCCTGACGTAGATGTTCGGGTTTACACTCATTAGTGTTCCGCGGGCCTCGCGAAATGTTCATGTTCGATGCCGTACATTGTACATGACTGGACGTTGAAACTTTTAAGCCGTTAAAATGCAAATGCATGAATTCAACCATATTTTGCAACTTATTGTTTTTCGGATTTCAACTAATTCATTGACACTAACTATGATTTTTATACATACTGTTTAAAAATGTTTAATACTTTTTAGGATTTTAATTTTCATGCCGAAAAGAAAATCGCTCCTTACATTTACTCCTCACTCTCGATAGGAACATAAATGCGAGCGAATTTACAACTAATGCCCAACCGGAGCTCCAGTGACGCTCGTAATGGCTTTAAATTGTGCAGTTTGTGAGTACGAATTACCTCGGCATATTTGCGAGTAAATCGTCTGGGAGGATAAAGCGGCGCGCACGTTCGGCATACTAACTAGCCGCCGCGCGCTGCTGATTAACCCGCGGAGGGGGACCGCTCTCCTCTCCCCCCGCTGTCCCCTCGGCCCGCGCGATGGTAGCTCGGTCTCCTCGCAGCCGGAATCTCAATTCCCGCTAAACATGTTCATTACTAGTCCGATGCCGGAAATACGGATCTAGTGCGGAAATATTACCGATTACAGAAACTGGCGCAAAAGCAAATCAAATATGATCGGTTTTTGTCGGCAGCAGCTTTAAAATAAGAAGCGACGGACGAGGTGAGCGCGGTAGAACTGTAAAGACGTCGGGCCTGTCGACGAAACGGACGAGACTTCGTCCCTTTAACCGAGTCCTTCGAGACTGAACCCATTCAGAGCACCAGGCAGAAGACGAGCTTCGGCTCATTTAAAGAGCTAAGATACTCATATCGAGTCCCGAAGCCGCCCGGCGTCACGATATAACCGGAGCGTCTAATATTAAAAAATAATTAAAAACAGCTTAGCTCCGTGGAGAGCGCTCAGCGTATTATTTTTATGTTAATATTAAACGCCGGCGGCACTAGTGGCGCGTCCGTTTCCTCGAGTATTAGTTCTCGTCGTGTGTTAATTATCTACTGGGAAGTGTCCGATTAAGTCATTACGGGGCTCCACCACGGATCCGGAGTAAACGAGTATCGATCCCAGATCTTCGATTCGAGCGAGCGACTTTTCGTTTTTTTCGATTCGAATTAGACACGTATAATATTACGCCGCGCCCGGGATCCGTCAATAAACTTTAAATATATTCAGCAATCTCCGGCGGCCCTAACGCGAGTAGCAACGCTTCGACGTGCGGGGTGATGGGGGAGGGGAGAGGAAATACTGCCGGCTCACCTGTACGAGGAGTTCGCGGTTATTGCAGTTGTTGGTTACGTTTAATGGCCGCCGCCGCCGACACCGCCCGAACACCGGCTCGTAAAACTCGCCGTGGTTTTATTACTGAAGTATTATTGAGGAGGTCGGGACTAGAGACCGCGCCGTCCGCCGACACGAGGACCGCTCAGGCACTCGAGACGAGAGCTAATAAAATAGAAACTCCACTGAAAATAATTATTTCAAAACTATGGTCGAGACGAAATTTGCAATTTTGAGTTTTGGAAAATATTGAAAAATATAGGCAGACTCCGAGGAAGTAGGTACAAATTTAATATTCATACCCGTGAACCACGAGCGATATTTACGACCATAATAATAATATTATTATGATGTGTGATGTTGTGGTCGGTAGCTGAGACAACATCGTGGTGCAGGCGCGATGTTGTCGTTGTCGGCAGAACAAACACAGGCGGCAGAGCGAGCGGCCGGCGACGGGCGCTGTTTACCCGCCGCCCCCGACCTGAATACGCTCCTGTTGTTTCATGGTAATGAGCCCGCGCCCGCGAACTTCGCCCAAACAGATTGTTTTCAGCGAAAACATCCGAGGCCGTCGATTTCGGCAAACGTAGGTAACGAATATATTACCTCCCCAAAATAGGACATACAATATAAACACCAGCTGCGAGCTCCCAATCGGTACGGTCAAAGAAGAACGCATCATCAAAAACATATATTCAATATTCGCGCGGCGGGTGTCGGGTGTCGGGTGTCGGGTGTCGGGTGTCGGGGATATGTTTACATATTTATAAAGCTGTGGGTGTAGTGGAACACGATGAGCCGTCACGTCGCTAACGCGCGGTACGGAAATATCGCCGTGATGTAAAAATGATCCCCAACCTCGCGTTAACGATTGCATGCAATTTAGCACGCGGACGATAAGGGGAAGGGCGGGGTGACAAGAACGCCGTCACGTGGGTGACTCGGGATATGAATGATTTACATTTTTATGATCGACCGCGATTTCTGCAAGAGTAAGTATAAGTTTAGCTAGTGTTGGGTAACTCGACAGTCCAGCCGCCAGACAACACCGCACCGAGGGAACGGGTCCCGTCGATAAACTGCGGGATGGGCCCGTAATTTGTTTACTTTAGCAATTCGCTCGTTATATTTAGACGTAACCGTAACGTAAACGTTTCATAACTTAAACAAATTACCGAGTTCGGAGGTTTACCCTTCCCCGGCGAGAGAACAGGCGCGTGCCGATATTAGCATTCATTTGCATTTTCTTCGGGAAGTAGGCCGCGGCGGGGGGGGGGGGGGGGGAGTAAAAACTCACACCAACACACCCTATTAACGTTGAAAACCCCCGCAACAAAATCTTAATCAAGTTGGTTGTCAGTGGGGTTA
>JAOTAV010000136.1:0-20723 GCA_026546445.1 Cyclargus thomasi | reverse complement strand
CCCGCCGGCCCCCCGCGCCCCCCCCCACCGCCCCGCGGCTTCGCTCATTCCGGCCGGAGGCCCGGTGCCGGCGGGGGGGGGGGGGGGGGGGGGGGGGGGCCGCCCAGTACACACTCACACACTCACACGCTATTCACGTTGAAAACGCCCTCAACTAAATCTTAATCTAGATGGTTGTCAGTGGGATTAGTTTTATTAATCGACTTCAAAAAAAGGAGGTTTGTTGATTGGACCTTTTTCTACCTACCTTTTTCTTTTTTATGTTTGTTCGTCAATTACTCCGTCGTTTGGGGAGGAATTTTGAAATTTTTTTCTTTGTTGTATATAGGATATAGCTGAGGTTTGGTCCCATTTTCACAAAAATGGTGATTTGATTTTGAAATTTGTATAGACACAATATAATATAGCAATTTTCACTATTCCTAGAGCATTCTAGTTGTATGAAACCAAAAGATTTTGGAAAAATGTAATCTAAAATATTGTAAATGCTGGTACCGACTTTAAAATTATATGGAAATCGGTTTTTATTTTTGTATAAAATTACTTTATAGTTAATGTTATTTATAGTTAACGTGTCACAATATCACCGCTTAACGCTGTCTGATTTCCTATATATCCGAGCGTAACGTCGCGTCAGCACTGAGCAGGCAACCCGGCACTCCACAGCCGAGAAAAATGTTCCGACCGAACGGAAAGAATGTTAAGCTCTCAGCGTTCTAACTTTAAAACCCCGATTGATCGGCAACATTCATTCTAAGAACTATTTTGCGAAAATGACTTTAAATCCTGCTACGGAGCTTACAGCACGAAGACCACGAATTTAATGGCGTTCCGGGATCCTTCTCTATTTACTTTGTCCGATGTCCAATTTCACGTGGGCATTGCCTCAGGATTTTCTGCTCGTCATTCGTACTTCGAATATTTTTTTGCGTCCGCTTTTCCATTTCGTTATCTTAAGACTCCTACTTATTTAGCATGTAAACAGTCTCAAGGATGCTGGAAGACGTGAGCCGGCACAAAGCGGCTCGACACAACGGTTCCTGTGTTGTGCTTCTCATTACTTAGTGCTCCAGTGCCCTCCCTCCCTTCCCTCCTCGGCTGCCCCGCCGGGCGCGCACAATGAGCTTCTCTGTCGAGGATTTCGCGACACTCATCTTAGAATGCCTGGAGAAATGCTTCGTTTAGAGGCAGGAGAAACACTTTTCGGGACGTCGAGTGGTTGTAAAGCGCGTAGCGACACATACCTTTTTCTACTCGAAGGGGCAGGAGGGGGGGAGGGGGGGGGGTGCCAGACGAGGTCGTGTGTAATGAGTTCGGAGGAGTATGACAGTAAAAACGTCGACGTTATTTACGAGCGATCCCGCGGCCGCCAATTACCGCGCAATTCCGGCGGAGATTTACGGCGCGGTCCGCCGGACGCCGCGACCAGCTCCGATCTACATTTTCCTATTTTGAACTGAAGAGTCCGGCCTAGTTAATTGATTAGTTATGTAGGCAAAAAAAATATTCCCAGGAGAAAATCACATGACAATGACCTTTGCCGACATTTCGAGCGTCGAGTTCATCACGTGACTGAGTTGTGATAATTTCATCTTTTACAGTAACGTAAAAAAACGAAAATTACATGAAATTTAGCTTTTAAGTACAACATGAAGACGGATCGTATGAACACGATTACGCGTGCGATCGCGTCCGGTCTATCCACCTCACTCACGAGTCTGCGTCCCGCGGCGCGGCGCTCGGACCCAGTAATCTCAGCAAAATTAAAAGCTATTAAAGTTTCTCCGCGACTTTGTTCTAGGTCAAAATACTTCGGCTCCTTTTCCGGATGAACAAAATATTTTACTTTGAAAATTGCGAAGGAATATATTTCACAAAGTACCAAATTTAAAACTATATAAATTTTTATCTGTTGACCAAAAATATATTAGAATCCTAGTTGCAATCATAATTCTCGGGATAATAAAGTTTTCTCTACAGAGTCTCAAGGAATGATACTAAATCAACCCGTCATGGCGGTATTTCTATTAATTACATAGCCTTAAAAACTTGTAACAGATAGAGACTTGATATCCATGTCTGATGGCCGAAGACACAGACAGCAAAAAGGTCGACTGAGCTGAGCTCGGTTTACGGACAATACAAACGAAGACAAAGTGAGGTCCTGAATAATGCAACAATATAAAGTTTGTCATTTATGGTAATACTGCCAAACGATCGACATCAAAATGCGAGACAACTTAATTTTCCTTCCCCGTTCTCTGCATCAAAAATTCTCCTCAAAAGACATAAACAAGATTCGAACTCGTGATGACGATATTAATGCTTCCTCGCTCTGCTCCCGAGCGTCCCCGAGTCGGGGAAACTCGCCTCTACGTCGAACGCAACAGGTGCTATAGTCGCTCGCACCGCGCGGGGTATCCCCAGTGCCTGCGGAGTCCTGGCGCCGCGCCAGTTGTCTCGTAACTCACCTCCACAATTTCGTTTCACAATTTTTCTCCGCTGTATTCGTTACTATCGGATACTTAAGCATCGGATCTGAATAAACATTCGCGATTCCTGGGGTAGTGTGGTATTTACAATGGCTACACTTTCAAAGTATTTTATTTCTTGAAATACTGTAACTTCATACCTAGGGCACATTCAATGTTCTGCTTAGTTTAATGCTGCTATATTGTCGTGTTGTGGCAATTGTAATTTCTGCAATATTATGCAAATGTTGTGCAACACGTTCGCCGGTCGCGTTACAAACAATAGCGTCGGCAGTCAGCGGCGGCAGCGACCCGCCGCGCCGCGCCGCGCGCCGTAACGAGTACGCGGGGCCATTGTGTGGGACGCCGTAATAGACCTGCACAAACTTCAGACGTCATTTGCATAAACCTGTATAATGCGCCTCCTACATTCATTAGGATCATCGGCATTCCGCATTAGTTGGTGAGGTGAGTGCACAATGAGGACGAGAGAGGTCGCCTACGAGTCCGCCTGTACCCAAACGAGACGGAAGGCAATCATTACTATTAAACTTAAAACGTCACGAATAAAATTTCGTAGTCATTTTTTCTTTTCATTGTGAGTGTCTTCGGGCGAGGCGGAGAGGCGGCGCAATAATCCCGCGATATTAAACACTCCGCGGCTTTAAACACCCCGCAGTAAACACACCTTTATGACTTTATTCCTGGTCCCGTCAATATTGATCCCGGTTTAAAGCCTCGCCTCGGCAGTGTATCGACTTCGAACAATTATTATTATTATCGTATTGAGTCGCTCCGTTTCCCAGCAGGAGGTCGCCTGAGCTGCAGAATGTAGTTGTCCTGTGAACAGACAGGCGATTTCTGTCATGTTGCTGACCGTTGCGGCTACCCGGCGGAGCACGCCACCTCCCCGCCGGCGACACAGCGCCAGCGACTGACACTCTACAAGCCGCTACACCAGGACGTGCGTGTCACGCGGCGGGGCTTATGGAATTAATCCTTTAATATTTCCTGCCAATTTAAGGATTAACATAACGACCGCATGCATATATTAAATGAGTAGTTGTCAATGATCTGGTTAGGTCATATTTTAACTTTTAATACATTCATTTGAATCTAATCAGTGTACGTTGATATTTTGTATCGGCAATCGAGAGTAATTCCCAACATTCGATCTGTTAGCTGCTTTATCACGCACAATAAGGAAGATTTATAAAATAATCTTGTGGCAATAGTTTTTAGCTCACCTCATTTTGATTACCACCCGCGCGACCGAGTAGTGAGCACAGTCTCGATTGTCGACGCGGTTCCGCTGCGGCCAATATAACATTCCTAGCGAACAAACAACATACTCATTACACGTGCCGCGGGGTGGAGCGGGGAGTCACACAACACAAAACCACAACACGCCCCGGGTTCGGATGTTAGCTCTAATCGACGCTATCTGATACGCACTCGATTCTCTCATTTGAGGGAAAACCATTTACCCGAATTACTAACAGATCCGGCGGAATCAAACTCATGTTTCGGAAAGTTCGGCCTGAAGTCTGCACTTATATTGTTATGAACTTTTGTGCGTGTGCGGTTTATATCGGGGCATAGGAATCACTCCTAAAGTGTAGCGATCTAGGATAGTGGTCCAATTACAATATTGCGATCAGCGGGAAATCGATCAAGGAAAACACTGAACGCCGTAATGTCGTCGTGTGTGCGGAATGCGGCGGCGAGCGGCGGCGGTCGGCACCGCGCAGTCTGCGACACGAACTTTTTCAATTAGATGACCGACCAGAGATCACACGCCGGCGGTTCTCCAAATTAAATTAGTTTCAATACAAACGATGGGGAGTTATTCGTCCGGTCTATTTGTTATCGCTCATAATATTATTCGTTTAACTGCAGCTGGTATTGGGCGTGTTTGCGACAAATTTAATAAACAACAATGATCGAATGTGACTGTAGCTTGTGCTAGAGCACGATGTATTAGTTCAGTTTTGTTTGCGTACTCGGCGGTGCTCGGTGGTGCTCGGTGACGCTCGGCGGTGCTCGGTGGTGCTCGGCGGTGCGTGGTAAAACATTACGTCACGAGAGGCGGTCATAACGAACGTCAGTGTAGAGCCTGATTCAGCCTCTTACACTGAGCATCAATGGCTGAATATAAACACTGTCACTTCAGCACTTCGACCACAAATCACAATGCAAGTAAGGATGACATAGTATAATATGTATTACATATTATAAGCGTTATTCACAATTCATGGCCATTCAAACAAATAGGCTCGACACTATGTTACGGCGTTTGACTCTATAGTTATTTCAAATGTTGGTTTTATAAAATAAGAGGGCAATGGGTTTTGCTTCTTATTATGTCACCGTTTGATTGAATAAAACTTCCCGGAATAGGATTTACATGACATGTCAGTTTGAACAAGATAAGGTACTGCTTCTAACAAGATAACTGAAATGAATTCCTACTCCGTACCGTGTATTATAACTTAACGCCACTGTAGCGCAGCATCCCACGGGAGCAATATCTATCTCGTACTGCGCGGCCCACGCTGCGAGATCGTGATCGCTTGTAATGCGTCAATTTGTATGCGCGATCGTCTTCCCTCTTAATTGATAAGCGTCATCCGCTTTGACGGCGGGCGACGGATCGCTCCGGAGTCCGGATGCCGGATGCCGGAAAACTCTCGTGAAAGCAATTAGCCCGGCGATTGAATCCCGAGCGATAACTCTTTATTTTGTGACGATAACGAGTGCATTGATATGCGACCGGCTCGTACACTAACTCTGTGCCTGGTGAGTTGTGTACACTACGTAGCTTTTATGGAACTCTATAATCGAATTTTAATTTGTCAACTAGCTTTTCCCGTGGCTTCGCTCGCGTGGTATTTGAAAAATAAGTAAGTTTTTATTAATGTATTTTGAGTACTTGATGTTTTTCCAAGACCAAAAAAATGCTTATGTCACTCTCCATCCCTTCAGTTAACTCTATAATAATAATATAATATTTATAATATTTATGAACCCTTCACACCACGTCAATCCGGCCCCGTGCTAAGTACCCAAAGGACTTGTGTTACAGGTGCCAGACAACAGAAATATATTTAATACATTTATACTATACACATATTTAAGGTTTTTATTATATAATACATATATTTAATATACATCCATGACCCAGGAACATTGAAAAACTTTTTGGTTCCGTCGGCGGGATTCGAACCCGCGACCTCCGGCGTAAGCTACCAAAACGCTCAACCACTGCGCCACAGAGGTCGTCAAATCGTCGGTCGTCTATGCCAAAAATTAAGTCGCTATAGCATGGCGCAAAGTAAGAACAAACAAACAGACACACTTTATCAAGTAGTATGCATTAAATTGTCGTGTATTTCACCAGCACCACGTTTTACCCAAATAAAAAACCTCATAGAGCCGAGCCATATAAGAGCAAAGACGTTACGATCTCTTATTTATTTATTTACCATTTATTTCAGGCAACAAGGCCCATAATATAAATACCTTATAGACTAACACATATATTGTCGCGTGTTGCCGGCGACACGACGCGCACTTCATGCCGGAGTCTCCCCCGGAACCTTCGGTAGACCACACCAGTCGGCCAGAATTCCTCCACATCGAAGGTCGATAGGAGATTCGTCGGTTATTATCTGTTATTGTTGTCCGTGGCCTTCAGATCAGCGTCTGAGCACAAATCAGCGGATATATCGGATAGCGTGCCTTAATTGATAATGAAAACAATAAATAGTTCACTCAAGGCCGGAGATGGCAGTATGATGATAGTACTGGGCTGGTGAGACTTCATCGTTTTCATCACGACTCCCGGTGATTTATTCAAATTCCTTGCAAGTCTTTATGCTCCAGAAAAGCCATAACGTCTAAATCTTGTGTTGAGTTGATAAAATCAATGATTAATGTTATTTAATAGTTGTGGAATAAAATACAAACAAATCATATTATATCGGGCTAAAGGACCATAAAGTTATAAACGTGTTCATCGGTATCGGTTTAAGATTATCGCTATTAATATTCACGGGCCGAACAAAACAATGAACGAATCGCGAATTTATTGGCAATAATAACCATTAATACGGGATATTAATATGAATGAGCGACGGCGTATCGCGATTCAATATAAATGTTTGTCGCAGGATTTATTGGACTTTAATAGTGGCGGGGAGCGGAGCCCGACAGTCCCGACACAGGTGACTGACAGCCCGCCCGCCGCCGGACATGCAAATGCGTCGGGAATGCGCACACTTCGCTTGCCTTGCGAGTGCCCACGTTAGGTTGTGCTGAAGATTTATAGCGTTTTAATAGTGGGCTACCCGTCGCGTCTGATTAACACCCGACACGCAACTCACGCAGATATACGTCACTCAGGAATGCTCCGCAGGCTTCTGGTCATCTTAAGCACTAGGGCTGATGCGATAAAGCTTTTGTAGTGTTTCAATTTACTATGTTGTCCTGTACTATTTTAGTATATTGCCGGATCTATATATTCTAAGAGAGTCTAATTACTAGGCGTGTGAGTCCTCATACTGAACGAAGTGCCCGTACGTGACAGCCCTGCGCCGGCTCCCCGCGGTACTCGGCCCGCATGAGGTAATCGCTGGAGTACCTCATGTGTGGTCCCTTCCCCCTCTTCCCTTCGCGTGCCCTCCCCCTCCTCTCACGAGCAAATTAAAATAAAGCGCGTGTAATTCGCCGCAAGCGCCGCTAATGGGCGCGCACGGAGGTGGTCCGCTCGCGTGAGACTTCTCGATATCATCATTTGCATCCAAATTGGTGTTTAATGGCGCATTCAACAGTTATATTACGTCTCCGTTTACTTGCGAGATATGCGTTACTTAAAGTAAAGAAAGTAGTGATGCCACACAAACAGTTTTAGATATTCTAACGGGGAATACGGAAACGCTTTCTAAAGATTTTAGGCTGAGTGTTAGGTTTTGGTAGTGTATGTTTGTCACGATATTAAAATAAAAGGCTTTTATTATTGAGTATCAATTAACTAAATAAATATTATTTTCTTTTTTAAAATATTTACAAGCAAGCGAGCAGACGGATTACCTGATGGAAAGCAACTGCCATTGCTGCGTTGTCGGCCTTTTTAAGGGAATAGGCATAAGAGATTAGGGAAGTTAGGCCAGCGGTAAACTCACCCACTGAACGAAACACAGCACAACGCCGTTTCACACCAGTTTTTTGTGAGGCCGTGGTATCTCCGGTCGAGCCGGCCTATTCGTGCCGAAGCATGGCTCTACCACGGCAATGAGCATCCGTATTGTGTACGAGAGATCGGAAAATATCTCAGTGGTACACATCTCCACCGGGATTCGAACATGTACCCTCTCGAGTGCAAAGTAAAGGTCTTACCCACTAGGGTACGGACACTCTTCTCTCTTATTTTTCACTTCATTTAATGTTCTCAAGAACAAACGAAAACGTAAGATAAAAAGTAGTATTAACTGAATCATAGAGCGTTAATGTTTATAGCTTCTCTAACTTTCTGTGTATATTGTAGTAGTGTATACCCGGGTACAACCGGGCTGGTAACCGGGTCGGCGTAGACCAAATAGCCGGGGGATACATTAGGACGTCACCCGGCAAACAATCACGTGTTTGCTCTGTCATCAGCCCCCGCCGCCCCCGCCACCCCCGCCGCCAGTGTCGGGCTCGGTGGCTATCTCGAGACGCCACGTGCACAATATTATCACCTCTGTTTACGGTCAAATTAATGGTGTGTCACACAACACACCCTTTTCGGAAAATGTTACAAGTTTAAACGTTCAATAGAATATCAGTAAAATTTAATTGAATGGTAAGATTACGGGCTTTCTTTAGAAAGTCTAGAGGAGGTAATTTGTCGCTCGGTGAGAAAGTCCATTACGAGTTTGGAACAATACGGACGAGGCAATAAAATTGCGAAACGTCTTTATAACAATACTAAGAGACAATAGTTATGAAATATCAATAAATCGAGTTTGATCTGATAGAGGAAGTGGCTGCCGACTCCGGTGTGTCCGCTCGCCGACGCCGATGTACTGCCCGGTAATGTTCTGTAATAACTCCTAATAAGGTTTTTCCCATTGTCAGAGCGACTTTAAAATATTAAGAGCTGCGTAGAGCGTCATAAATAACTGCGCGAGTTACGTCGCCGACTGCCGAGGACTCGACGCGACTTTACGCTTTATCGCACGGACATTAGAGCCGATTCGGAGCGGGCGAGGAAATGATAGGTTTTGAGTAATATAATTAATAATAAAGCCGTTTGTAAATATCCATTACTGGGGCTATCAGCCTGGCCTCAGTGTTCCGGGGCGTGCTGTCCGAGGCCTCGGGCGCGGGGCACGGCCTTGCCCCGGACTGCCCCGCCTGTGGATTATGTTGTACCGCATAGGTCACCGCTAGACGCACCTAAACTTTCAATATGCAATGTGTTCAGCGTTCAAGTTTAATTTAATAGTATACAATTGATTATTGAAGTTTACTTAACCGATTTGTCATCGCAGTAAAGTTGGCGCCATTGTGTTTACGCACAGTGGCGCAAACTTTATTTAATTTATTTAGGTTTACAGATTTACTATAGTCTCTACGATACACACTACGATATAAATGCAGATTAAAGTAAACCTGAATAGAAAAGTGGGGAGTAGAGGCCACGCACCTGAGTTTCCTTAGAAATCTATCTCATCTTGCATTTACTACCGCCTACATAGTAAACTTTAACCTCGTGCATTACCTATATAATATAAACTACAAGCGAACTCTACACCAGGAATCGCGCTTTACGGCCGTATTTAATGGTTTGCTGCAAAACATTTAAAATGTCACTTGATGATATGGCGGATTTTATTTTACACAATAATGGCACTAAAGTATAATTTATTATATTAGCTTTAGTTGATAATCACAATTTACGCAAATAGACGCTGTACTCCTGTGTGAACTTAGAATTCTTGCCCAGCAGTCACAGATTCAGTTCAATTATCTATAACGATATAACTGGAGAACGCATTAAAAGGTCTCAGGCTCCATGAGGTTTGTAGCAAAGAAAATCTAATTTTGATCCTGTAACACTCAAGGGTTGACTGGAAGATAATGCCATATGGCATTAAGTTCACCTTTGTACCTTTTATGTGCATAAAGTTTTAAATGAATAAATAAATAAAATCCAGAGAATTTTTTTTTTAATTTAAGAGAAATGCAGGAAAACAGTACGGCAACGCACTCGCGACTCTTCGGATGTCGCGAGTGTCCATGGGCGATGGCAGTTGCTTTCCATCAGGTAACCAGTCTGCTCGCTTGCCCCCTAAATAAAAATATAAGATCATAAAAAAAAAACGAAAAATCACTCCGCTCGAGCCGGCCCATTCGTGCCAAAGACAGCTCTCCAACGGCAATATGCATCAACCCCGGTGGTGGTGTGTACCAATGTCTCATTGGGGTTTGAACCCTCTCGAGTGCGAACCAAAGGTCTTACCCACTAAGGCTAAAATACGACATATTATTTAGACTTTAAAAGCTGTTAGTTTTGTAGTTCTTAAAAGAATGTTGTGATTGTAACGTACTACTACTAACTACGCAGATTTTTGAGCAAAAAAATAAGATAAAATTCCACAATTTAATGTAATGTAGGTATATAAACTTGAGTAATATATATTTTTATGCACTAGTTCATAAAATTCTGGTGTACGAACTGCGAAGGAGTCGATACAGTCGAAGTAGCGAGATCAGCGCCGCAGAAACAGATTCTCATAAATCTCAAATCACATCAGCACCGACCTCTACACATTCACTGACAGTAACATACAAGATAACAGTGTACTGATGATGTTTACCGAAAACCGTGCGTTTACAACGCTTTGGTACTTTCCCACATCATTATTTCCCAATGGAGTACTTAAATATAATATACGAATTTGGTGATTCTGTAATATAGAAAGTTTTGTGACTCAAACGAACGAATCGAAACGTTCCATCCTAATATACCACACGTGAAATGACTTCGTGGGAGTAGGGTGGCAACATTCTGTCAGAGTAGGATGGCAACATTCCGTCTAACCCGAATATTTGAATGTGCCGTTTGAGAGTAGATCTCCATATACACAGTATGTGTAGATCTCAATATACAAATACACAGTGTAGCTACAACGCGCGGCGAAAATCTGACAACCGCCAAACATCAACCCGTACTTGTCTGGTTGTCTGTATGTATGTATGTATGCAGTCTCCCTGGCGGTAATTCGGTTAACGAGACGCACTCCATACAGCTTGCCGCGCCGGGAGCCGCCGGGAGCGTCGCCCTCACCAATTTGCACCAACTTCATTACGACGTTTACCCTCGCTATATCCTAATGCTTAAACGATCCGTTTGCCTATCATTTCGTGAAAATTGCAAGTCATATTCGGTTTGGCCGTGTTTAATGTTTGACACAGTCGTGATTGTTTGAAGTTCACGACGAGTGGTGGTCTTAAGTCTAAGAATTCTCTTAAGTTTGAGGCGCGTTTACTTAATTATACTGCTTCAATGAATAAAAACTAAAAAAGATAGTCTGATTTATAGAGAACCTCTATAAATCAGACTATCTCTAACAAAACTACTCAACAGTACCTACAATGTATAATGCGCGAAATTGAAAGAGAACCAGTTGATGTACGTACGTCATTTGGTCGGAATATGTCAATTCCCTGTAAGTCGTGATCTGTCGGCCGGGTCTGACTCTCTTTCCGCTTTCCTGATTGTACATCATAATATTAAGAACTTATTCTTCAAAGTATGCTTGCTTAGGTATGTTTGAAAGCAATACACTAGGTTTCTCAGTTGAAAGGTCGGGTTCCTAAAATACTTGCTAATCATTTCCAAAAGTCCTATTACATTTGAAATTATGTCACTTTATAGAGTAAAGGTGGTATATAAGTGCTCAGCACACGCGATCCCCGTACGGTGTACCGCGGTCACGTAGAGCCCCGCACTTCCCGGCGGATGTCAAGTATTTGAATAAACGAATTGTCTCCGAGACGAGAGCGTGTCGGCGTCAAAGGGCGCACGTGTCACGTGACGCGGCAATCCGTCACGCCGCCCGAACACGACCACGTCACGCTGGCCTTCACAGCCTCCATTTCCGTATATGTTCGTTATTCCGAACATCAATCCAGGAGCAAGAGAAAACGTAGAGAAGATCAAAGATAGAGGCAACTGTCACATTATTGATTCATGTTAAATCAAATGCAAGATGCTGGATGAATCAGTCGTGGAATACATATGTAAATTTTGAGAATACTTAGCAGCATATAAGGAAGTCTCCAATCGATATCAGCTACTTAGTATTTAACCCGACGCTGGTGAGGGGGCTGAAGGTGGGGGGAGGGGGGGGGGAGGGAGATGGCTGCGGCGGCGCGTCGAGTCAAGCCGCTTTATCCCGTAACCCTCTACCCGCGTGATTTAAATAATATCCTCTAATACTCCGCCAAACACTGGGGATTATAATGTAAATATATGCAAATTCTGGGAGGGCGCGGTGTCGCACGAGCCCGATACAGATTTGCCACAGTTTACGCCGCGCCGAGTTTTCTTAGCGCCAACTATAATTTAGCGGTAGCCCCGAGATTTGTGAGCACGAGAGTAGAGGAAACTCGATAGAAATGGGATGCGACTTACGGCGCGTGACGCGCGAAATTAACAAATATTTTTGTCAGGCCTCTTTCGATGAGGATGTCAGCTCACAGCGGACGGCGGCGTGGCAGCGAGCCCTGACTACCGACCTGACAACGCGACCCACGAGTTACAATTTAGATACTAAAGGCCCCTTTTTTACCGCTTTCTGATGAAGTTTCTGATAGGCTATTCACAACTTAACTAATTCACAACGTAACTGCAAAGTACTAGAGCTGGGATTACGAAAATATCATATTTCGTTTTCCATTACGATATCTCTATGTAGTCCTCGTTTGTAGTCAAAACTGGTAAGGTAACTATTTTAAATAGAATAATCAACCTTTGATGCAGTAGTGTCACATCCCCGATCCTTAATCTATTCGTTTAGCTAAATGTAAATGTGTGTGTGTGCGGCGCCCACGTCATATCTCATGTCGCGCGATGAATATGGAACGCGCGACTTGTTCACGTCACGTCAGCTGTACGCGGGGCGGGTCGCGACACGCGGCCGGTACTTTATAGCTGATCATCATCACCCCGACCTCCGGACAAATCTCTCCGATTACCATAAGTGCTACACGTAACACGGCTACCCGCGCTACCTGACCCGTCACTCCCGCCGCACCGCGATATATCAGTGATATTATGTTGTATTACGTGGATGAACTTAATGAAAACTTTAGCTTCGTTCAGTTTTTGAAGTAATTATACGTGATGAAATACATATTAGAATTATATGGCTTATTTCGATCCTCTTAGCAAAAGGTGTAAAAAATATCAGACCAGTCTCGTTACCAACAAAAGTTCGCGCCAACTGATAAAGTCCCGAAAGCTGCAAGCCTTACCAAATAAATCTAGACTCACACACAAGTGTCGCTCTCACACCGATCCCCGAACGTACCTGCAACAAAACATCGCGTTAATGGTGTAAACAGTGGAGCCCTACCGCGTAGACGGTACATATAGAGTATGGTGTAGTGTAGGGTACGCAATGCAGTGTCGCAGTGCGACTGTGGGGGCCCGGAGCGCGGAGGGCCCAAAAAATTAGGAGCCGCTGCCGCACGCGACATTCGCTGCTGTCACCGCCGCATACGGCCCACTGTCGTGTGGCAGACGCCGGGATACCCGCACACGGTATAGATAAACGCTATGTTTACTACTCGTGGTCGATAAGTACCAGGCTCATCAAAATACGGGACCGGTATCTCATAGATTACATCGTATAATAAAGTTAAGTCAATATAATAAAATATAAGTTGACATCGAGTCGAACAGGAATCATGACAAATATCCCGAGGGAATAGTTGTAGAAAGGTAAAGCGTTAAAGCCCGAAAACTAACCGGGAAAACCACGTGTGTACGTACGAGCTGAACTCACCGCCCGTCGCCCGTGTCAACTACGAGTGTTTATTTAGCGATTCTGGTGAGACCCGACTGTGAGTATCTCGTCCGGTCGTTTTGTACTGATCTGTTGTGACTTTTATTTCGGATTCTCAGCAATGAAATAAGAGTTAGCAGAATGAGGCGTGTGTATGTGCGTGTTGGCTGAACTCCAAAACGGCCGGCGCACTCGTAGCCGACATTCCGCGTACTTAATAGCTCGTGACACGAAGGAGCCCGCTCGTCGGTCATCACGTCATGTTACGGTGCTGACAAAATATTAGAATAGCGTAGTCATAATGAGGAGTAGGGTTCCCCACCGAATAAATCGATGGATGCGATGTTGCAGCAGAAACCCTTGGTTATATCTAGTCAGCAACTACATTAAATGACCTTATGACTTCTAAATAAAAGTAACAAAAACATAACACTGTGGCGGATTTTAGTGCCGATTTACATTGGATTTAGTTAAGTAGCGAGCTAACTTGCGCCATCGGCGAGTTTAGTTATTTTGTTGTAAGTTGTTAACTAAGTTGGCTTGAATAGAACGCGATCCTATTTTTTGACGAGTTGAGTGCAAAGTGCCGCCCCTCTCGCGTCTCCCGCACCCCGCCAACTTACCTCAACAGCGTGTAGACGTCTGACAGTTACATATTATAATATTTAATTTACCAAAAAAAATAATGCAATAGGTATTTAGTTTAGTTAAAATATTAAATTTAATTAGTTTGGAGGTAGTAACTGGGAAATTTATGGAGACTTAGCTTTTTAACGAACCAGCAACTTAAGATTAGGGGCTACATCCATTTGTGAGTCAGTGACTCATTGGGTATACGACGCTCTCGTGATTTTTTTAGTTATTGTAAAACTCTCGTATTAATGACGACGTTAGGAATTCGGAATAAAATAAGACTATCCCTGCACAGTAAAATTAATATTCCTAATGAATCAAAGTCATCAGCATATAGCAAACATTGAAATGACCTAGATTTTAGGGGAATCATGTAACAATAAAGAACTGCAGAACAGCAATTATCATTGTCTGAGTGTCATCGTACCTGGAGTCTGGAGTACGGGCGATAGTACATGTGCTGGCGCTGGCGCTGGCGCTGGCGCTGGCCTGCCGCCAGACGACGGACAGTTTTGTTGTTTGTTTACATCCGCTGATATATCTCTCGCGCCTCGCGCTCCCCGCTCCGGTGAGCCGGCTGCTGCGGGACAGACGCTCGTGTGATAGCTTCGCCCTGACGTGGTACTACTCACTAGTCACGACTACATGACGCTCGGTTAAAGTCAACGTTATTATGACAACGCAAAGGTACACTAAATATATTAGTCGAGACTTAGCTGGGGCAACAACGTGCCCCCAGACGTCTGATGTTCTTCCTTGCAAAATATATGCACTCGCGTATATTTTACAGAAATGTTTCTGTTGTACTAAAATATGGTTGACGTTTTACAATAAAGTCTGTTGTCTGAGCAATAAACGTCCGGAGTAGAAAGTAATGGCACAATCCGTCTTCCTTAGCGCGGCTTATTAGTACCGTGTACGATGGTCGCCGGCCGTCGGTCGCTCGCCGCGTCGCGTCTCGTTTTGTCCGCACTTCTCCGTAATCGACAATATCTATTTATTTCGGTCATCTCCAGTCACTCGCCTACAGATTTATGTGGTCGGGCGGCCGAGATGTCGTGTTTTATAGCCGCTAATAACAAATATGTAGAGTACAATGAATTTTATAAGTAAATTCTTTGAAATCTACCAATTTACTACCCAAAACAAATGTTGTAGACACTGGCTTATAATATTTTATAGCATGATGCACTTAGCGTATTTAGAATCTGCCCATTAAATAATATCTAAGGGAACTACTCACCACTAGCTTACTCGAGCTTTCTCAACTATGTAATGTAAGTATCGTTTCGAATGACCTCTCAATCGATACAACACCGATATCTGCGATATTAGCTTCTGTCTCGACTCCACAATATTATTAAGCGGTGTCTGTTTGTCGGAGATTTACGGCCGAGGAATATCTAATTTATGAGTGGTATGAGCGAGTATTTAGCCGACAATATGTCATATATCACATTACTGTCTCGCGAAGGAATTTACTCAACTCGGTATTGTGACACTGAAGTTTCAATTAAGTTAATTATGCAGCAATTACGAACAGCAAATACTCGCTCTGCAAAACATAATAACTGACTAGTGTAGCAATTTAATGTCTTGGAAGTTTTAAAACGGTAAGTGTTGACACTTTTAATGGACATAAATGATGTTGAATCTTCAGCGATGTAGTCGTGTCATCGGCTCGTCGGCGATCGAGGAAAGTGACGGGCGTAAATAACGCGCGGCGTGTAAAGTATGCGCGACAAATGTCCATTGTCAGATCTAATCCTGCGCCCGCGCACCCCGCTCCCCCCGCCCCCCCGCGCCGCGCCCCGGACACCGGGAATAGTATTCGCGGAACGAGTGCGACGGGCCGTCGTTAATTGCGTCCGTGATTTACGGCGCCTCACTAAATGCTTAATTACAACTCGTCCAGTCTCCCGATTAAATAAATTATGGTAATATGGGCGCGTCGTGGGTGTCGCGACTCGCGGGGAAATCTTTATTTATGTCGCTCCAGCTAAAACTATCGCGGCACGCGACACGAGCCGCGAGATCGAGTTTGATGTAGTGCCTTTAGGAGCACGAGGAGTTCGGAATCGCTTCGTTGAATCAAACGGGCCAGTCGGCCGTACGCGGTGCGGCGCGGTGCGGCACGGTGTGCGTGCCGGCGACCGCAGCCGTCTGACGTGTGGTCGCGCCCGCCGCCCGCCGCCGGCTACAATCGATTATCTACTTATTAGCAGTTAGCACTGGTTAGAAAATTAGCGCCTAATTGGTTAAACCTTATGTTACAAAGCTGATTCTTCTGATTAATATGCATTGTCTATAATTAATTTTCATTATCTATAAGTAATTTCTTAATTGTTTATACATGTGAATTCTCTTATTACAGTTTAAGTATTGCTATAGTAGCCTGATTTTAGTCAGCATTCGGTATTGTTTTAACTCTATTAAATTATTGTTAAATTGTAAAACTTAAAATAATTACAATCGAACATAGAACAATTTTGAAAGATGAAGGTAATTGTAAAATAATTATAAACGGTATAAAAAGAGCGTTAACTGTACAAAGGCGCTCTTTCTGATTGTGAACTTTGTAAAATAAAGGCGATAAAACTGCGAGTAAGCTTTTACTTCTGCTGCTGAAGTCCTACTCTAACACTTACATTTGTCGACATCCACGCAATTTGTAAAAGCTCCGTTTAATGAATGTTTGCGAATTATGCACTGGTTAGTGCTGAGTGCTGCATAAGATTTTGGTCAAGTTGGCAAAGACGCGAAGGTATTGTAACAAAAACACGACAGAAGCACAATTCAAAACAACACACAATCGATTGATTTACTACCGAATGGCCTTCATTATTCAGAATAGAAATTTCTGCAGGTACACCGTTGACCGTACACAGGTATAATAAGGTATACATATAATATGGTCGGAATAAAATGGTGAGTAATATTTGGAAACCTCTCGGAAGGAACTAAGTTCGACTTCGTCATTGTCCGTTGTCAGCTAGGATCGTAATAATAATAATTATTTTTATTACTAAACTAATGTCAACTTTAAACCAGATTCACGCAAGTGAGCCTATGTGTTGAACCTAATTAATAATCATTATAAATATTTCATAAATAATATCTATGTAACAGTTAGCACACGAAAACAAAATAAATGAATTTGAGTGTACTTTACATAGGGTCGTAAACCCTGAAGAATAAAGGCGATCAGCCTGATGCAGTCGAGCCTGCTCTGGTCGAGACCACCTGAATTTGTCACGAAAATAGAAATATATTACACGACGACTGTAACTAATGCCGGACACCTTACACATACCATATTACGACGCTTCATTCAACTTTATGTTATGTTTATTATACTGTATTACGAGAGAATTCATAGAATTTATTATGATGTATAATATATTAAGACGTCTCTCGCTTGTAATTAATATTTACACCGGAGATTCGAGACATTATTGTAATTGGTTGCTTTAAAAATAAATGGAAATTATACATTTTACAATGTTTTGAAATTTGGCAACAGTCGATTTATAATAAGAGAAATAAGATGTTAAGTCCATATTATTATTTTAAATGTAAAAGCGTGTCAGTATATCATTAAGTCACTCAAGAAACCTAAGTATTCGGTTTTATTTTCAGTCTCAGCAACGGATAATAATAAATTTTTTGAAACTAATAAACGTCCAATACAACAAACAATATACACAGTACGATGCAACTCGCGACGACATGTGATCGTATATGCGTTATCGGGAGTCTCGCGGGTGTAATCGATACCCGTTGTCCGCTAATTCCGGGGAAAAACATTTGGAACTTCCGCTCGGCGCGAGTCGTTAATGCTGTTGTAATGCGATTTTGAAATTTCTCCAGATGGGGATTTAAATACCGCTATTGCAGCTGATCCGTTTTTGAGACGCTCATTTGGAGGGGCTGTTATTGTTGCATCAGCCGCCGGAGACTTCTCCGCTTACATTTTTAATTATCTTCATTTTAAATGAAAGTATAAATCATCCATCGCTCATCAGACTCGTAGATTCTTAATAGAATATGGCTGAGCTACGAAATTTTGTCGGTTTGAGTTGATTTTATTTGGTAGATAACGAGTAACGACAAACATCGACGAACTAGATCGAGTCTAGTAGGTATAAATTTCTCTTGACAATGCTTTTTCTGTATATTACTTTGAATTGCACCTAACTAAAAATTAGTCGTAGGGGTTACAACATTAATACTCACCTCTTAAAGTCACCCGTTTAATTATATCACTGCTAGCTTTTGTCTTTTAACGTTTCACATTAAAACAAATTGTGCAAACGCAGAACTGCGATCTAATTTATTAGATAAAAACTTTTATAAAATTGCACTTTTCATTGGATCCCGTCCACGGGGTGTTCATTTAAACAAAACCATTCGCAAAGTGCTGCTCAGCTAAATCGCGATTGTTCCACGTGCAGTATATTTTTAACAAATGGACTCTACGAGGTGGGGTGCGGGGTGGGGAAAGAGGGGGAGCGCTAGGGGGGAGGTTAAGTGTATGTATGTGAGCGGCAATATCTGTGATTGCGTTCGACGAGCTCATGAATTCGGAGAGCGCCGCGCCGCGCTGCCTCAGCGTCACTTGTAGGTACTCGCCCGTTCCTTGTACAATTTACATACATTGTAATATGTTTCTCGTACCCGCGGTACATTGCGGTTAGTGGACGAAGTACTCGAGGAGGCGATGCCGACTGGCGCGGTACGCAAGGGGCGGGGAGTGATAATGATGAAGGAGGCGTGTTCTGTCGGAGGTCACCAGTTTGGGGATGTGCGTGGTGGCCAAAGGAAGATCTTCCAACCGGGCGAGGTATTATGCCCGGCCAGGCCGGAGCCCACGTGATTCATTTCAGCTGTCGTATATATATCGCCGTGTTTCGAAAACTTCGATAGCAAAAAACAAACAGTACAAAAATCAGCAGATACTACGAATATGTTATAGCGAAATACAAGGTGCAACTAAATAAGAATTGTAACGGCCGCTTTTCCCACTAACCAGGCGCAACCAGGAAAGCGAAAAGCCGAGGGCAAAAAAATATTCGCCCATAAAGTTCGGACGCAGCTGCCGTCGCCTTACGATTTGAAATAACATGGTGGTCGTGTACGACCCGGGCGGTCATAATAATCGTCCGCGACCCCGGGGGAGGACGAGTGTGAGCGACGCGACCGGCATGCGACGAACGCATATTTACACAACTCATTGATTTATGCTAATGGAAAAACGAGGACCTTCTAAAATAGACTGGACCGACATACAAATTAGGAAACTGAAAACATCAACAAAAAAAAACTAATCCTATGAATAGTTTTAATATTACTAGATAAGGTTAAACTTACGTCCAACCAATAGAGGAAAGTATGTTTTAAATAAGAAAATATTTAAATGTAAGCTACAATAAATCACGGCTACATTCGCGGATGGTACTGAGCACGTCTTCTGCAAGCAATTCCCTGGCTGGCTGCAGCCTTCCGGTCGCCGGTTCGTGAAGCGCTCTCTCGTCTGGTTAAACAAAAATTATTGTATATATCTGTTTTTTCTTATAGCCCGAAAAATGTTAGAAAACTTTACTAGCGACTTAAATGTAATTATAGTAGAAGATACACCGACGAGAAGCCGAGGATCGATAGTTGAGACTTAAGGACCTAAACACACAGAGCAACAGAATTAAGAGGCTCAATCAGACGGGCGACCGGTCGCGGGCGCGGACGTGGCCGGAATACGGACGCGGTGAACACCAACTATTTATCCAACTACCCTCATAAAAGAAACGTTTCTTTCGGATTGCGCCCTCCGGTGCTTGAATTTTAAATAACTGATCCGACGCCACTATTTTACTGATTTCAGGGGCCTGGGGGCCAGGGTAGGGGGAAACGGGGGGACTAATGCGCACGTGACGTCATCAATATGGATATTGAATTGACACCCGATTACCTCCTCCGCTCCCATTCGATATGGAACGGTATCAATCAAAAAAAATTTTAGAAAAAAAATTAGATGAAAAGTAAAGAATATTATAAAAAAACCGACCAAGTGCAAATTGGTTTCGTGCACGAGTGGTTCCGTACCAGTACAGAGCAAAAATTGGGAAAACGCATTTCTGAAACATTTAAATTTATAAAAATGTTTTAAATTTATAAAAAAAGATTAGATTTATGAAAGAAATATTAGTTTAAAATGTATAAAAGAAAAACTTAAAATAAAAACGAGATGGTGAAATCGAACCCGGACCTCTTCGTATCTAAGTAGGCGCCCTAGCCACTCCGCCACGCCGCCGATGATAAGTGCGTCGAATTTATCGATATTATTAAGGAACTAAAACGCGGTAAACTTATTTGTTGTATTAGATCCACCTCTAAATATATAATTTATTTTGTTTTTAGTATTTGTGGTTACACGGTAACTAAAATACATAATTCTCTTGAATTTCAAACCATTGAAATACCGTTATTACATCCTACTACTATTATAAAGGCGAAAGTTTGTAAGTATGGATGTATGGATGTATGGATGTTTGTTACTCTTTCACGT
>JAOTAV010000135.1:0-10792 GCA_026546445.1 Cyclargus thomasi | reverse complement strand
GTGAAATCCGTCCAGTCTTACACGCGTGATGCCGTGACCAAGGAAAATTGGTTTCATTTTTATATATATAGATTAAATTGCGGTGTTATTTCTTCGAGCTATACGCTCAAGAATAATTGCCATTTACCTTTTGAACCTTATTATTTTCTAATTTAAAAACATTGGCCTATTCACTTAGTTAATTAGTGCCAGCCATGGTAGATTTTAATTACAATAATTTCCTGATTAGATGGAAGTTCTTTTCCATTGGTATATAATACATACGTACGTTTTGTTGTACCATAAATAGATTAACGTAATATAATATAATTACCGTCTACCTGTGCCTCTCGAACCACGGTGCTATCCGCGGTTGTTGGGCATAATTGAAAGAATGAATGAAGCGGATAGCTAAAATTTTACAACATTTCAGTAAAAATTCACTTTTTTCCCACCAAATTTTGATGAATTTTGTAATTTTGCGACTTGTCTATCTAGCTATCAATCAAATCCACATTATTTTAATTTCAGACCATTTTCCGGTCCTAAAGCGTCTATTTATGCAAAAATGTTACTTACCCGCTTCTTCCACTTATGTCTTCAATTAATTATGAATTTATCTTAAAGTTTACTCCATATCAAATATTATATTCCACACAATCGTTTTTACGTGAAAGGCTAACAAACATCCGTGCATCCATAGTCACACGCGCTTTTACATCAGTAGGATAAGGCGAAGTTTTTTTATCTGAGACACATTTTGGGATTAAAACTGTAGAGAACTAGGAACACGAGGAAGTTTTACCTTTATATTTTGGTCTATTTTTTTTATTTGGTCTATTTTTTATATAGGTTTTAAAATGTTGTATATGTAAAATGTGGAACAAAGATTTTCGTTTTATTTTCGTTTCCGCACGATAAGCAAATTTGAAGTTAGACTCACAAAATGTCTAGTAAACGTATAAATCCTTGCAACGAGCCCGTTCTTTTGCCTTGAACCAGTAATTAGGCAGTAGTGACGTCACCATACAGATGTTGGTAAAGAGGTCACAGTCAACACAAATTGGTAACTAAAATGTTCCCAGGCTCTTCCGTACTTCACTAATTGCTGTTAATTCGCAGTTCATAAGCTGTAAGCTATTTAGAGATCTTGTTTTCATACAATACGGCTACGGCTCTGCCTGCGCAAAAGCCCGATTTTTTTATTTTCTCTCGCTTATCCATGCTTGGCATTGCCACTGAATAAAATTATACTTTGTATAGCAGAATCGAGAAAGGCCAGATTGTCAAAGGAACCAGTCAGTTTATCCCAAAAATCGGTCAGTTTATCACAAAAATATATGTCCAAAATGTACTTTCTGACTACCTGAACTTTAGATTTCTCACCAGTACCCAGTTGGACAGCTTGCAAGTGAAATCATAGCATTGCAACAAAATCTTGTTTTACGCGTTTATCGTCCTATAAAGGTCGCCTGTGGGGTTATATCAAATATGGGGTCATATAGAACCATCCATTTTGTGGATCGGCCAGTAGTTTATAAATGAATAGTTTCAACTGAGCAAACATCATAAAATTGGTTAATGTAAGAGGAAACATCACGTTATGTCATAAGACAGACAGAATTACACTATCGACTGGGAATGCAGAGTTTTGTCAATTTGCCAATGATCATAACAATACATTATTGGCAAATCTGCTCAAACATGTTTCACGCGAAAATCACTGTTAAACTATACTCTACTACGAACTTGACAGGACGTCTAGGGCTTTAGAAGGTAAACAAGGGTATCCGTGATCCGACAGACGTTGTCTTGGTATATAAAATCTAAACCATCCTCAAATCCCTTTGAAACCCCACAAAATCCGTCAAAATCGGTCTACTCGTTTGGGAGGATTTCATCACACAATCACACAATCTTGGTAGTAGGGGTCTGTGTAGCAGCATTCCTGAGCCGGATGCCATCCACAACCTATTTGACAGAAGTATGAAGGATCTATCAGATTACTTGTGTTTAGCTTATCCGACACATATAAAGTGAAACGCGGGTAAAACCGCGGGTAAATGCTTGTTTTAAATAACATAAGTGGCCCCTCGATGGAGTTTAATTCTGTACCAATTTTAACACAAGATAGTAATGTATTTGTGATTTAGTGCATTACAGTAAAAGCTGAATGATACTAAATTATTGCCGTTTTCAATATCATTTAGCTTCTGCATTAAATTATTTTAGTTTACTTGACTCTTAAAATACTTATACTTGTTTCAGACTTGGACTTAGCCCAATATTGAAAGTAAACATCTGCTTAGGTATTTCAATAACACAGAAACTATTTTCAATCAGAAACTGAAATCAGAAACTGGCAGGATTTGGTTGATTTTTTTTTATTTATACACTACAATATATACAAAGTTAAACACTACAAGATCTCACTCATATTCAACTTCCCTGAAAATAATACACGAGCGACGTATTATTATCAGGGAAGTTCAAACAGTCCCAGATTGTAGATCCGCAGTAAGTTGTGGAGTTATGTCAGACCTAGCCGAATATCCCTGATCACAGCTTACATGGATTTGACATATTATTCCGACCAAATGACGTAGGTTCATTAACTAGCTCTTCTTCAATTTCCTCCATGGAACATTTTATACTCTTGAATCTCCTAAATTCTCCTATTCGGGGGAAAGTCGGTTAAAATTAATCCGGAGTTAAAGGCAAAATATTGAATTCATATATTTTTATCGTTAGAAAGCCATCTTCGGCAAGAATCGGTCGGCTCGACTCTTCGGATGTCACGAGTGTCCATGGGCGACGGCAGTTGCTTTCCATCGGGTAATCCGGCTACTCGCTTGCCCCTTAATTATCATTTAAAACAATGATTACCTACTACCCGTGCTTTAAAAATGTTGCTTTATTTTAATAATCCGACTACGATTGTGCTTAAACTATAAAAGGTCTTTTGAGATAGTATAATCAACGCATTTTTTAGGTACTTTATACTATGGTAATCCTCAACTGAAATTAAATTTTATTCCTAACTCGAAAAAAGCAATAAAATATAAAGTGAGGATTATATTTTTACGAGTTTTTTAGTACTTCAAATCACGGTTTATGATAATATGCCCTATAAAATAATAACTGTAAACATATTCTATTAAAGTCGCGTCTCGAATAAGGTCGGTTTAATTTATTTGGCAAGTGGCAATTTCTACTTTATATGCAGTTGCGTGCAAAATTAAATCTATATATATAAAAGAAAGTCGTGTTAGTTACACCACTTATAACTCAAGAACGGCAGAACAGATTTGGCTGAAAATTGGTAGGGAGGTAGCTTAGAGCCAGGTGACGGACATAGGATACTTTTTATCCCGTTCGACAGCCTTCGGTTTTCCAATAAAAAAACACGATCTGCTTATTTATTGCCATTAAGGCGGAACAAAGTTCGCCGGGTCAGCTAGTTCATTATAAAATGGGATTTCCTCTTATCTATAAATGTTTATAAAAAACCAGAAACCCAAATGCTTATATTCCAGTTGGAAGTCGGATAGTCCTCGTAAAAAACAACTGTCTGTAAAAACTTGCTTGTCTCGTTTCCTTTTTGTGTCTGTTATATAGTAATTAAATCATGTTTTTTGACATGGCCAGTTACCGTATCATTGAACGTAAGCTCTGAAGTTTATCACAGTATCAATACACAGACGCCATATTCGACGCCATATGACTGGAATGCCATTGAGTTGTGACAGATCTATAAGTCACAGTGAAATCATTCACGGGACTTAACACCCTGGCTCTGGGTTAGATTTCAGAACTTACGGCGAATATAATTGCCAAAACGGCAGGCACTTACTTGATGGTGAGTGCTAGCAGCACTATAATGAGGCCCACCAGGGCCATGGCGATGACCACTCCACCGATCATGTAATTCGCATCATTCGGGGCATCTGAAAATAAAGAATTAAAAATTAAATTATGACGTAAGCGAATAAAGTAGGGTTAAGGTTCTAACAATTTGCTTTTTTACGTGTATGTAGGCTTACGACAAAAACGCACGACGGTATAGGAATTAGATGTATGAACTTAAACAAGGGTTACATCATTTAAAAACTTCTTAGACTTAGGACTTTAGAATTAGTTAATCTAAAAATCGCCCTGCGGTCGAAATTCGATCATAAATATTTAAATCCATCGTGTAGGAAACTATTTTTTTTTTCAATCACATACTTCAAGTTGGCATAAAAGTTTCGTTACCAGGCAATTAAAATTTATTTAAAAAATCAAACGTCAACCACAGAAAAATAGTATTTCGTGTATGATTATCGTGTCATGTCAAAATCTTGTAGTGTGCGTAGCTTTTAATTTTTTTTAAATATTAAAAATTGAATCATATTTTAAAATAATATTATTATTTCACGTTTTACCCCCATATCAACTAAAACTGGGAGAAATTTCATGCGATTATATCTACGCATCTTTCTTAAAAATGGGTACAAAGTTTTCCGCTCGCGTATCTTACTATATATAATTCTTCTGTGAGATTGTATGTCACTGAACTTCTCTTAAACGACTGGACCGATTGTGATGAAATATTTTGTGCGCATTCAAGGGGATCTGAGAATGGTTTAGATTTACAAAATAATATATAGATGTTATATAGTTAATATATAGATGACTAATGTTACGAGAGATGAAACCTCAGGGTGTGACATGACTAGCAGCACTGTCCAGGCCGGCAGTTTTCATTTGGCGTCTCGGACGGATCTATAGTTTAATACGTACATGATATAATATTTTATACCTAAACTGATTTTAAATATATTTATTTCAAAATTATAACATTTCGCATTACGGTTGTATACCTACAGAATAAATACAGATATATATGAGATTTCGCTAGTAACCGGGTTTTACATAACGTGTTTTTCTATAGGTGACGGAATACTCGATCAAATGAATTGGCGGATGTTAATCCAACATGGTGAGATAATTGTGTAGCCTATTATATAGCTGGTAAAATCCGGTACGCACTGGTATTGTACCACTTTGCACCAATTGTACCGTTTCTAGAATCGATGGGATGGGAAAAACCTGGTCGATATTTAGTACCGGATAGAAAGAGATACAGCCTTCTTTTTTACACGACTAGGAAACGCAAAGGATAATGGTTTTTGCAGTCTATGTGTAGCTTAACTGCAGGTTTTATTGGAAAACCCTTTATAATTAAATTTTTTTTTGTGATTTGTATGGGAAAGCACCCAGCGTCATAAACTTTAACAAAGAATTAACAAAAAAAGAATTTCGCTCTTGGCATTGCAACTTTCACAGTTAACTCTATATATTTTACAAAGGACAAAAACACATTCTCAAGTATTATACATAATCTAATATATAAAATTCTCGTATCACATCTCGTATCTAATATTCGTTGCCATACTCCTCCGAAAAGGCTTGACCAATTTTGATGAATTTTTTTGTGCTTTTCCGGTACCTATGAGACGATTGTCATAGGTGGATGAAAATTGATGTTGGCCTCTCGGTCTTAAATTATTTATATTGCAAAATAACGTTTGCCGGGTCAGCTAGTAATATAGAATCTTCTCGTTTTTGGCAGACGGTAAAAATGCTTTTTATCTTTTATACGTGTTATATCTCTTTAATATTATCTGAACTAATAAATTGGCTATTCAAAATCCGAATACATTAAGTTCTGGTATTCACCAATTTAATGCTAATACCATCTAATACATACAAATGCATAATTATGTCACCTTAGTATGTTGTTAAGCGGAATTTAGTGCTAAAGTTATGTAAGATGAATACATCATTAGAGTCATTCAAAGTGTGGCTATTCTGTTTATCAGTGTGAGATAAAAAGTAAGGTTAGGTTATGACCTTATGGCTTACCTCAAATTTGAAATAAACATACAGGTTTAATTCCTTATGTAGCATATTCCAAAAGGTTATTATATTTTTGGTGGTATGGTGACTGGGTGCTTAGATAATTTGAAGACATAAGTGGAAGAAACCGGTAGCTAACATTTGAAAATCTTCCAAATTTTTGCATAAGTGGACGCTTTAGGATCAAAAAAATTATTTGAAATTAAAATAATGTGGATCTGATGTGTACTCAGATACATTAGTTAAATAATGAAATAGGTAATTTACAAGATTTATTGGAATTTTATTGTTAAAAAATAGTATTTACTCAAAGGTTGTAAATGTTAGTTATCCGCTTATTCCACTTATTTCTTCTTATTTCTAGACAGTGAAAGAATTTTTTGATATTTAAGATAATGATTTTGAAATTTGACACCACACTTTTCCGATAATCTCCTCATTCATATCATAAAAATGCACATTTTTAACCGACTTCCAAAAAAGGACGAAGTTTTTCAATTGGACCGTATATGTTCTTTTTTTTTGTTTTTTTTTTTCAGTTTGATTGTCGAGACTATTCTACACAAAACTGCGGATTTGCATCGCATCGAAATGTCATATTTATTATGAGTTTTGCCGTAGATATATTGTGTGGGAGCCCTTTAGCAAGTTGCTTATGTTCGCCCAAAATCACATACGTGCACTTGCCAGGTAAAATGTACTTGTAATCCTGGCAGTATCAGGTTAATGTGTTGGCAGATTACAGAGCAATAACCCGTGGTCGATGCACCGGCAGGTCTACAATCTGGAGCGTTCAACCTTTATCCTGTTATGTTTTACACTCGTATGGTTTTCGTATGCGTAACTCTGATCTAACTCCGGAACTCCTATATATATAGGAGTTACGGATATATATTTAAAATATGTCATAGAAAATGCCGGTATCAATTTTATGTCCTCTGCCTTCCAATTTTCCGTGCATATTTCTTGTATTATTTGTTAAAATATTAAAGACATGTAAAAAAAAGATGGACAACGAAAGAAGAAAAACAAAGAATCAAATTAGTTGAAAGAAGCTTTTAGAACATCTAGAGATTTTTTACCAAAAAAAAGTTGTGTTCTTCGAAAAAAACGCCTACTATAAATTTGCACCAGCTGATAATAAAACAATTATATAATCTAAAACTGCCAACAGAGGAGTTGACTGGCGCCAGTAGGTGGAATTACGCCGACTAGCAAGTTTCCAGTTACCACGTGTAACCCTCTTACCGCAACCACACTTTACCGCTGATGTTGCTTGATACCTGATACTAATGAAACTGAAGCGCTTTATTTCATCCCATTTAAATAATCAAAACTTTTCTAAAGCGCTTCAAGCGATGAAACTAGTGTTCTCGTACTACATAAACCAATGGTACCTGTTCAATGCGGTGTCAGGTTACTAGGATATATATTAGTTATATACATATATAATATATAAATATAGTAGGTACGTACATATATATTTAAGGGCCACCAAACATTCCCACCACTGTATCTCCTGTGTCACCAGAATCGACGGCGGTATCCAACGACGAAAGCCTTTGATATGATCTCAGGGAGCCCTAGGGACATACTACAACTGCAGCTGTCTTGAGACCCGCAACGAAATCAATCTGAATAATATATAAGTAGGAAGTATTATACGTTGATACGTATATAGTATTCTGGGAAATGGGCAGACAGGTCTCCTGATGATAAGCAACTGCTGTCACACACCTTGTAACATCAGAAGAATTGCAAGTGCGTTGCCGGCCTTTTCATGTGGGAATAGCTCAGAAAAAGGGAGTGTAGAGAGTTGGGGTTCCGGTAAAATCACTCACTCGACAAAACACAGCGCATGGTCCGTTTCCCATCGGTTTCTTGTAAGGCCGTGGTGTTTCTCCGGTCGAACCGAACACTCTCGAGTGTGAATCAGAGGTCTACTCACTAGGCCCTGGCGATCTTTCATGCATAGTATTGCAAAGAATTATACATAGTTTTATGAAAGAGTGAAGAGAGAGTTTACACTTTTTAAAAATTGTATAGTTTTTTTTTAAATACTTTTAAAACATTTTTTAACAGTAAACCTTTACTTATTTTACTGAAGATAAACATATGAGCTATGAGCACGCTATGACATATATTTGAACTTTATTTATCTTGTCACACAAGAATCTGGATTTACGATATTTAAGATGGATTGTGTTACGCGCAATCTGTCATCGTTCAAATTATTATCAGCTATTATCATGGCAGCGCAAATTATTATTATTGAACAGATTTCGTTGACGAATTGCAATTGATGGTGACGTTTTGTATGTTTAGGGGACATGCGTAAATATCATAATACGGTAGATAGGAACATACACTAAAATTCTTCACAAAAAAAAATTCAAATATTCTACATCTTTAGGAGGTAATAAGACAAGTTGAAGTTAGTAGTTATCAAATTCCTCATTCATTTTAGTCGATGTCAGAGAATATTAATGTTAGCAAAATATACATAATTATATATATTATTCAAATTCAAGTTTTCAGCTCATACACGTGACTACGTGATCAGTCCAAAGTCTAAAGTGGTCGGCCATTTTTGTGTATTTTTGATGCAATGAAAATTCTTTATACGTTTGCTGTACTTAAGAGTTCGTACTTGTACGCGAGATTCTTTCTCGCGTACAAGTACACCGACAAAAAGAGATAGAAGAAGCATTTTCCTGTTTTTTAAGCCTTTTATTGTAATCTTATTTAAACAAAAGCTATAGCTGTTATATCTAGATCTGCCCACCATGTCGGCGCGTGACGTGATTATAATACGTTTAGGCAACACGGTGTAGAAAAATATAGTTTAAAGCACGTATCATGTGGTATTACTTAATCGTGTTTACATTCTTTGTAACTATTGTATTAACTTTGTTTTGAAAGTAAAAAGAATATAAATGTAAAAATGAAAGGAGAAAAATGAGACAACTAAACGCAAAGGCAAGGTAAGAACCTGATAATCTGAACGAGTAGCTACGATCTTAAGGTTGAATTCTTAGAAATGAGAATAATAATCTTCTTAAAGAAAACATTATTAATTTGACTTTAGATTAGATATTATTCTTTTTTTTTAATTTAGAAAGAAATCATTTTTACGTTCCGTGAATAAATTTTATAAATTGAAGCCAAGTGAAAGTGTTTGCAAAAAGTGTGAGCGAATGTGAAAGTGTTTTTGCGTTACCGCCTTACAGTTATTTCGCTATCTGATATATACCTACTTACTATAACTTTTGTCTGCATAATATCAGAAAAGGAACGCATGCCTAACCTTACAATTCATGGCTGGTGTCTGATTTTTAGGTGCTCATTCAGAAATTATTTACTTTACCTTTAAAGAAATCATTAACGTTTAAGTAATTAACAACATTACCAACAACGCATTTAGTTGGTTCATCTCCAATAGCTTAACTCAATATAGATCCTAAAAATCGACATCGTTCTTCAGGTCTTCGCCATTTCGTCCTCCTAACTTCAGTGTCTTATCTTATACGTCACCTAAGTCAATTGTTTGTTGTGACAAAATTCGTTAATTAAGAGCATAGACTAATTAATTTCGCAGATAAGACAACGCCTGATATCGAGGAGGTAACCTACTCTAATGTTCTCGATCCATGCAGGCTAGCAGTTGCTCTAAATACTAGAAGGCTGTTAACTATCACAACCCGTGTAAGCTGTAATAGTATGGCTTTGGTTGCTCTACAATTCCACATACATACTTTTCAACTCCTAGATGAGTCAGGTTTCTTTACTTATATCTATCGTTAAAAATCGGCCAAGTGCGAGTTGGACGAGGGAAGGGTTTCGTACCAGTAGAGACTAAAAATTTGTTCCGAAAGTGAAACAGCTATAACAATGTACCACCTTATACAAAGCGATAGCGCGATGCAGGAGTACTGCTGTGCCAAACAATTCTAAAAAGGAAGAAATTGGCAAAAATAACGTTTTCAGTACGAGAGGTCCTCTTAAGCATTTAATTTATTTTGTTTTTAGTATTTGTTGTTATAGCGGCAACAGAAATACATATTCTGTGAAAATTTCAATTCTTCTAGCTTTTACCGTGTTCGAGATACAACCTGAATACCTGATAGACCTGATAGATGATGAGAAGACCTGATAGATAGATGGAAAGACGGACAGACTTAGAAGTTCATTACAAAGTTTTGATGTTTAAGGTTCAATTACCAAAGGGTAAAAACAAGATATACATTTGAAACATCTTCATAATAAAACGGTCATTACCAGTGAACTCACACCTAACGACCACCGTAAATAAAGTTAAGCCGTAAGGCTCCTTACTCGTACTATGTGTTAGGTGCTTTACGGTGTGAATGACACAATCGCAATGCGGAGTATACGGCCGTGCATGTGTGTCTTTAAATAGATGAAAATAAAACCCACGAGAGAAATGCATTTGAGAACAGAAATAGCATTTAAATTGCTTAAGTTCTTTCGAAAAATAGGAAGGTTAGATTTAATGATAAGTTGAGCACCACGTCTTAGGATGGTGTCTGTCTACAAAACAATTTATCACAAAATGTGACAAAAAAACGAAACAAAAGCTGCTTTATATTCTTGACGTCGGAAATATGTACACGCTTTTAAAATGTTTAATCTATTTTAAATTAAATAAAAAAGATACATTATCAAAAATCTAGTTCTGGGGATTGGCTGATACACTAAATTGGAATATTGGAATAATATTTCATTCATAATTATTCTAGAACCGGATTCTTGAATTAATGAAAGGAATGAAAAAACCTACTGAAAAAATAACCTACTGAAAAAATACTTTAATTCCGTGGTGCTTCCCCTTAAGTTCTTTGACTTTCGGTCATTGCAACTTTGTGCTGTCTCCGCTTTGTATGGGGAGGAA
>JAOTAV010000134.1:0-10793 GCA_026546445.1 Cyclargus thomasi | reverse complement strand
AAAAAAAAAAAAAAAAAAAAAATATCCACAGCCGAACATAATAACCTCCTCGTTTTTGGAAGTCGGTTAAAAAATATGATCAAATATCACACGCGCACTGATGTGCGGTGTGATATTTGATCACAGTGTGCTGCGAGGTAGCCAAGCTTCAAATTTTGCATGTGGATTCTTATTATGCATCCGCTCAAGATTGGCGTTATGGTTCATTAACAGTCTGTCAAAAAATTGTCATTTTCATATAAAACGCGATTTTAAACAAAATGTTGTGTTGTCACTTTGTTGTTCACAAGTTTTATAGAAATTTGACAGAGGAGTAATGAACTATACCGCCAATCTTCAGCAAAAAGACTATAGACGTATATGCTCGCTAAGATGGGATTTTGTGAAATTCAATCCTTAATGTTTGCTTTAGTGGCTATAAGTTTGTATGAAACAACAAAGCTTTACGTGGACGTCGTCGCTGGCAACAGCTAGTAATAGCTTAAATACCCTTACTCAACAGTCAACACTCAGAAGGTAGTCGCTAATCCGGTTTAAGCATCGTAAGCACCATACTTTCGTTACGACATTGACAATGAGTCCCAAACAGGGTTGATATTTACCTATCAAAATAATGATTATAGGATTTTTACTAAGTACTCAGTTAATTAAGTTAATATTAAATTAAAGCACATTTTTTCAGCACAGAATCGCAACTTTGGATTGATTTATGTATCAATGAATTAACGCACGAATGGTGTTCCGCGATAAACTGAGTTCGTGTGAAAACATAAACAATGACTTATTTGCGAAGGTAAGGTGTTAAAATTTCATCCGAGGCCCACGTGAAAACCTGTTATTTTTTGTATGAAATATGTATGAGTAATGTAAAATAAAAGCGGGATACATGATAACGGCTTCGCGAAAATCTCACACATACACTGGGACTTTATCTTTTTATTTTTTTATTTTTTCAAAGTGTTTGACTTTCACGATAAAATTTTTCTCTCCGAATAATATTCAGTGAAACTGGAAGTTATTTCAAGGTGATTTGAGAGGTAAAATGCTTAATTTGAAAGTTCGGCTAGCAGCTTAACCTTTAACCTTGACTTTGAAGCAATAGTATTCGTCGATCCTCGATGGTGAGTACGTAAATTTTTTGTATAGAAAAATGTAACAGCGCCTCTACCTGTCACTTGCAGAACTAAAATTGCCATACTAAAATTTAACGTAATCGCTATCAAGTATCGATAAATACTCTTGCTGACAAACTCATGATAGAGCTACTGATGTTGCTTATAAATGGGTGAAGAAGTGAAAATGTTTAGAACGTTAGATTCTTTTCATCGGGAGACATGTTTGCTTATTAATTCTTAGAGATAAGCTGGGCGTCTGTCAACCTTTAACAACCTTTTCGATTGGGTTTAGAATTTGGGGTTAGATCGGTTATTGTTTTCGGAAAAAACTGTTTGTCATGAGTTGAAATAAGGCATCGGCGCAAAAAACGTGCAACTAATAGTTTTTGATTCTATTAATGTGATAGATGAGAAATTGTGAGACAATCTACTGAAGCTACTGAAACGATTTAATAAAATGTGTTATACTACATACAGATGTTAAACTGAATTAAATTTTACGATAATTTTTATTCCCCCTATATTTTCCTGTGGGATAAACTCTTTTCACACGAGCAAAATCGCAGGATGGATGTTTCTAACATATAATTAGGTAGAAAAGTTAAATAAACATATTTTAAGGGTTCCGTATCCGAAGGATAAAAACGGTACCGTATTATAAAGATTTAGATATTTGGCCGTCTGCCTGTCTGTCTGTCTGCAGGCATCAGGACCGTTCTTGAGATACAGCCTGGAGAATTAAAATTTTAACAGAATATGAATTTCTATTACCACTGTAATGACAATCAATACTAAAAATAAAAAATAATAATCTTTAAGGAGAGCTTTCATGCAGTAAAAATTTTTGCCATTTTTTTTAATGTAATAAATAGCGTGGCTGTACGTCTACATTGCGATAGAGTTTTTTTTTGGTCTTCACTGGTACGGAACCCTTCGTGCGCGAGTTGGTCGGCTGGCGCTTGGCCGGTTTTTTACAAATAACTCCTCTCAGCAGAAAGCCTGTGCCTATCCGTGGCGAGGAGTTTATTAACATTCATACATAAATTAATATACTGGACCACTCGCTCATAAATAATTTTAATAACAAAGTTGAAGGCATAAATATTTATATCGCACGTCATCTGCTATGAACTTCGGAGTTCGGACGGAGCGGAAGGCAATAACGGAACGCTTGTTATATGTTATATTCTTCTTGTAAATACCTTAATTTTATTTAATTTTTATGAAGTAAATACCTAAATCGTGAAAAAAATTCAAAGAAAAATTTTTTTTTCACGCGCCATTTGGCGGAACGGATGGCAATGATGTAACGTTTGCATTATGTTATATTCTTCTCGTAAGCACCTTAATTATTTGTATTTATACAGGGTGTGACAAAATGAAGTGATAAAACTTTGAGGATCGCATGTGTCCCTGATAAATATAGTTCACTGTGAAAGTAGCAGCGCTGAAAGCGAAAAACGTACTTCTATCACCATTTATGTGCAACTCTTATGTAAAAAAAAACTTATCTTAACATTTACACACCTCAGCATCTCATTTCAAAGTCATAGATGACGTTAGCGCCATCTATGACTTTGAGACATCAAAATTATAACTGATTAGTTCTATGCTCGATTCTTTGAGATGTTGAATAAAGAAAAAATAATGATATTGTACTAATTTTGTAATATTTTTTTATTATTATATAAAATCATCCCTTAGTTAAAAAAAACTGAGTGTCCATTTATTGTATTCATTAATGTCTGGTTAACACGTATTAAGTGGATAAGTAGTGAAATAAATTTTAACTTAATTTTAAGTGACTTAACTTCTAAATTTTGTGTTTACATAAAGTTATTAACTTAAAATTGAGTTAAATTTAGTTAACAACTTATCTACTTAATATTCGTAAACGAGACATTATGTAAAATTATATAAAATAAATATGTTACAGTCATAGAATGCATCGCCAAACCCAATGTTATAGCATTTCAAAAATCCTACGATCCCTGCGCAGCGCTTTTTCGCTAGTTATAACTTTCAGACAATAGGGAATATGCATGGTTTTTTATTATTTAATTAAATAAATCTTACGTTATTGAAAAACGATGTAGTCCAATCAGTTTTTTTGATAATATTGAAAACAACAAAGCTACAAGCCTTTGAAGTAGTCAGTTAGAAAGAGAGATCCGATATTAATTGTGACGTCAAATTCTATAAGTTGCATACAAAGTTCATACTAAATTACGTTTTAAGGAAAAGAGATGGGTAGAAAACTTATATCGCTAATATCTTACTTATTTCTCAACAGAATTCGGAGATTTTTTGTGATTATGTATATCTTTAGGCCCACTATCATAATAATTTGCATTCAATAAATTTTGTTTCACACGCATACTCTCTATTGTATAGTGGACATACTCGCCGCTGTCCGTCGATGTTCGCCTTTATGGGGGTTCTACGCGACGGGAACAAACATCACGCAATGGTGATGGTGCGATACATTTTCAATCTTACGCCCATGAACTGAAGGTGCATTTTAGATATTAATGTTGTCAATGGTTTGGGTTTGTCGAACACGAAACTGATGCATTCCAAATTGCACACTCAGTTCATGGCGTAAGATTGATCAGAGAATGCTTCTTAGATATATGTTGTAAACGGTGTCCATTGAGTATAGCTATTTTCAATCGTCCGCCATGAACTAAGGGTGCAATTTGGATTGCATCAAATTACACCTTTGCGTGATGTTTGTTCCCGCCGCGTAGAAACCCCATTATCCGCCTATAAATATGGACGCAAACTTGCAACTTTTCAAACCATCTCTCGATGGCTATGCTGAGCCTAATGCTGAGGCAACTTTGTATCCACTCGTGTACACATTTGTGCACATATTAGCGATCATCGATCGCGGTAATCCGGCTGGCCGGCCGCCAGCGTAACGAACGCATTGTGACTGCATGTCGTGGTCTAACTCATAAACTTAACACTCAATTTAATTCAGTGGTGTTTAAGGGGAAATCGAGCAGACGATCTAACTGGTGGAAAGCAACTGTCGTCACCCGCGGACACTCCGTGACTCTTATAATAAGAAGATTTAAGTTTTCCACCCATCTCTTTCTCTCAAAACATATTAGACGTCACAATCAATGTCGTATCTCTCTTTCTGACTACTTTAAAAACTTGTAACTTCGTTGTTTTCAATTTTAGCAAAAAAACTCGTTGGACAAAATTATTAACGATAGATTTATTTACGGAAAGAAAAAAAAAGGAATATTCTCCATTATGTGTATTGAGATATCCATACTAAAATGTCAATAAAAATTACTAATGGACTATGGACAAAGGATACTTTTTATCCAGGAAAAAAGTACGGTTCCCGCGCGATAAACTAGTATTGGCGCAACGGAGTTGCAGGCATCGACTAGTTATTCATAAGCTTATTACCGATCATTATAAAAATGTTTTATCATTATAAAATGAACGCTTTTTTTCATTAAATAAATCGAAAGCGAACACAAGGTCAATAAAGTGAAAATCGATGACCACTTGTCTCAACGAGCTTGACCCAGCAGAATGTCAAGGTGGAGTGCTTTCGACGAATGAGCGGGGAGATCGCCTGATCTATTCCCAACCCGACTCCGGCGATGCCAAAAACATATGGATTTTCAAAATCATTAATTTGCTTTTGTTACGGTTAATTGTCACTAAATATGACGCTTGCTACTCCCTAGCGTTAAATAGTTATTTGCGGGAGAACCGTACATTTTTTCGTCATAAAAGTGTATTAGATCTCCTTTCACGTAAAACAACGTGCTCACCGAATTTCTGAACAAGCTAAAAACGGAACCATTGCAATTTAAACATCAAGTTGTATATATTTCTAGAATGGCTTCTTAAAGCTCTTCATTTTGATAACTGGACTCGACTAAATTTTTTGAACCTCACAATTTTGGCTTAAAAATCCGCCATTTTTATTTATTAATGTTTTAATGTACGCAGTGTCACTTGCGCTATCAAGACGAATCTAACGATACCTCATACGTTAAAAACCATCAAGTCGTTTAGACTGCAGAGCGCGCCAAACAATTATACATACATACTCTCGAAAAACACAACCCTCCTACTGGCGCAGTTTAGTGAAAATTGGTTGCGCGGTTTTGGCGTAAAGATGTAACATACGAACAAGCGGACAGACATTTTTAGAGTAATAATTTGAACACAATTACAAATTATAGGAATGTGGATGACCGATTTCGGAAGCGGTGAAGACCAGCGCTCTCGTAGTCGTTTCGCAGCGTCTGAAAGTTAATCGCTTGCGTCTATGATTTGGACCCTGCCCTACAATTTATATATTTCCTCTAAGAATCTGGCAATAATCGTATCGCAATAGAATATGAAAGTATCGGTTTTCTAATGAAAATAACGATATTTTACTGAAATATCGGAAAGGTATTTTGAACACAAGCCCAAAGTAAATACGGTAACTGTAACCGTGTATGTGTGTATGTGGTGGGGGTTATCTACACACACACAAAGGCCGGCTCGACCGGAGTGATACCACGGCCTCGCAGAAAACTGGCGTGACGCGGCATTGCGCTGTGTCTCGTCGTTCAGTGAGTGAGTTCACCGGTGGCCCAACTTCCATAATTCCCTATGCCTATTCCCTCATAAAGGCCGACAACGCACTTGCGACTCTTAGAATGTTCCGAGTGTTCACTCTCAACGCTCACAGCACAACGCCGTTTGCCAGTTTTCTGTGAGGCCGTGGTATCACTCCGGTCAATCCGACCCATTCGTGCCGCAGCATGGTTCTCTCACGGCAATGAGCATCCATTATATGTACTTGAGATCGGAAAATATCTCATTGGTAAACGCCTCCACCGGGGTTCAAACCGGCACCCTCTCGAGTGAGAACCGAAGGTTTTGTCCACTAGGCCACGGACGCTAAAACGTATCCTATGTCCTTTACCCGGGTCTCAAAGTATCTCCATGCTAAATTTTAGCAACATCGGTGCAGCGGTTTAGATGTGAAGCGGTAACAAACGGACACACTTTCGTATTTATTATATAAAAATGGAATTATGTATTTATTATTCTAGAAACCATTTACTGCAGGCACCGGCCATTTTGCCAGTAATGCAGCTCGCTTCAAATTCGAAGTAATATTTTATGTCCCAACCACACGTTCGTCAGTAGAATTTTATGGTGCTCACACACGTCGCATATATTATAAAGTGCAATTTGAGATTGAGAATTATGGAGCTGTAAGAATATTTTGGCATTTTAACATACATACATTTTTATTTACTATACTCCATTCGCCTTAAGTTGGCACAAAACTTCATGTAAAATGTCAAAATTTGTATGGAATTCTGTAAAGAGTGATTTTGAACGGACTATTTACTATCTGAATTTTTTCTTTGGAGATTTTGAGTTTTAACGTCTTTTTACGACATCTGTGGAAACCCGGGGGTCGCGAATTCCAATCCGTCTCACAGAAAAAAACATCTTCAATGATCCTGGGTCAGTGTGAATTTGAATATATTGTTAAAAATAAAAAAAAAAATTACAGCCGAACATATAATCTCATTTTTGGAAGTCGGTTAAAAATAATCTTAAATAAAATGTGTTTTAATCTTAAATTATGGAAGTATTAAACTTCCGTTGTTAAACCCATAGCACAGGTCCAAGTACCGCGTTCCAAAACTGACGTGGTGCGAAACGTCCAATAGATGTTACTGCTAAGCTCCTTATAGACAATATTGTATACCGCGGGGCCAGATTGACGTGGCCATGATAAAGTATCATATTGCCATAACTCATCCCGCATTTCGGCTGGAACCTGGCATCTTGCCAGGCGATCGTTTCGGGCTAAGCTTCTGATCCGTCCTTATCGTTTGTTACTTCTTAAGTTTATGTTTCCTTTGGAATAAGTTGATGACCGAATAAAATGTTCCGTACATTCCGTACCTTCCTTAAGTTTAAAGTTAAACGGCTTTAACATGTCATGACGTGTCTAGAAATAGCGCGGTACAGACATCTCTTACCAAAAGAGAAAATGAAAAAAAAAAACACTTTCGTCGAATTAGAGCAACGAACATGTAACCAATAGGGAAGTAATGTGAACCATCCGTGTCAGAAACTCATCGGCGTTTTGGCACTGATGAGTTAACCGTCAGCCAACTAACGCTCTCACTAAGACAGTACGCACCAATAAGAGACCTGTGTGTACGTACTCCGATACATCCGACCAATAGGAGCGCAGTGGCTTTGGGCGGAATTTTTTTCCCAACAAAACTAATAACACTTCCGCTATTTTGTTTCAAATATTAATTTTTATCAAGTACTATTTGGTGCTCGCAACTTCGTAGCGCAAAAATTTGTATATCACGCGGGAACCGTACATTTTCCCGGGATAAAAAGTATCCTATATGTTGCCCAGACTTATTAGCTGTTAAACAAAAAAACATTTATTCAAACCCGTCCAGTAGTTCCTGAGATTAGCGCGTACAAACAAGACAAATATACATTTTTTTTTGTCGATATGCATCCTATTACTTTTCCCCAGCACCCAGACATTGATTATTTTGTAAAACTATTTAAATTACAGACACATCATTTTTACTGTTTTTTATTATATGTTAAAGATTTAGTATTTGTCGTGATAAAGTTATTGCAGATGAAATACATAATCTGTAAAAAAGTTAGCCCTCTATTACCGTTATTGAGATACGGACACGTTACAGACAGACGGACAGACATCGAAGTCTTAGTAATAGGGTCCCGTTTTTACCCTTTGAGTACGGAACCCAAGCATCATACAGATTCTATATAATCTTCGACCGTAGCTTAACGCCTCTGTTTATAATAAAATTGACATTAAATTTTCGTCTACACAGAAAGGTTAAAAGTCCCTTTTTTGTCGTTAACAAAGGGCTTACGGAGTTACGTTTAATTAATATTAAAATTATTTTTGCCCTGTAGCTCACAGCGAGGAATCCATACTATATAATAAATTGTTGTATGTCTGGTCTTTACGAACTTTTGACCCGAGGAGGAAAATTGTCTGTGGGAGTTTGGAAATTGTACGATTTCCCTCGCGGCTTCGTTCATGCGAAATTTTCTTGGAACCGTACATTATTCCAGACTATTTCATGTTTTTTTCCCATCTCTCAGAATACGTTTTTTTTTTATTTTATACAATTCGTCTCAGCAACGCTAAGGCCGTTTGTTTAGATTATTACGGTCAGATAAAATTCAACTTTATGACATAGACCACAGGTTTCATTTTCCTCTACGCCTTCAATGTCGGCGACGACCTTGACAATAGAGCAAAAGTCGCTAGAAAATGGAACCTATAGCCTAAATCATAAGGTTGCATTTTATCGGGCCGATATCTCGTTCTCGGTGGACGGTGTTGATGGACAAACGGCGTAAGAGCTTCCGTTAGCTCTTACGCCGTTTGTCCATCAACACCGTCATTTTGGGTTTAATGCAAATGTGTGGTTTTTTTGTACCCACTTCACTTCTAAATAACCTTGGCAAAATTTTAACTTTGAGTCCTGATTGAAAACATTAATCCAGGAAAATGTTGTACTTAGAAACCGTATCAAAGTCGATTCATTCCAACAAGATCCCAGATAAACATAGAACCTCCATTTTATCCAACTGCGCCAGAAAGAGGGTATGATTTTCGAGAGTATGTATGTATTTTCAATTGTTTGGCACGCTCTGCAGTCTAAGCGGCTTGATGGATTTTAATGTTCGAGGTATCGTTAGATTCGTCTTGATAGCGCTAGTGACATTACATTAAAAAATTAATTAATCAAAATGGCGGACTTCAAAGTCAAAGTAGTGAGGTTCTAAAATTTTTTTTCCGTTTATTTAGGTCGAGTAGGGTATCAAAATAAAGAGCTTTAAATAGCCATTCTAGAAATATACATTTTTTTTAATCTTTATTAAGGACTCGGTTCACAAAGAAGCGACCATGTCGTCCTAGAAATATACATAACTTGATGTTTGAACTGCAATCGTAAGTTTTAGACATTCTGGCTTGGTGTAGTCGGTTAGACACCCAATAAAAACGAGATTTCAATTTGCAGCGTTTCTCAAAAAATTGACAAAGCATTATGGCTAGGGATTAGATCAATGTGCCAACGCAGCCAAGTGCTATAAAACTAAAAATTAAACAATACATTGTGAGACGATGCCAAGTCGGGGCCGTTTCGTTTGATAAATATCGCCGGCTTGGCACGGGGATAGCTCCTTTAGTTTTTAAAGATAACGCCTTTATTAGAACTGTAGCTTGGGGTTTAATTCTCGTGGATCGAAGTGGAGTGATGGCTTCTCGATGGTTTCGTAACTCAAAGATAAAATACGGGCTAAGCGCGAGTTTGATTCGCGCTCGAAGTGTTCCGTACCAGTAGAAAGCAGAAAGTTGGGAAAACGTGTTTTTCTATGATATTTAGGGGGCTGGCGAGCAGACGGGTTACCTGATGGAAAGCAACTGCCGTCGCCCATGGACAATCGCGACATCCGAAGAGTCGCAGGTGCGTTGCCGGGTTCTATGAGGGAATAGGGAAACCGGTAAACTCACTCACTGAACGAAACACAGCACAACGCCGTTTTACGTCAGTTTTCTGTAAGGCCGTGGTATCACTCCGGTCGAACCGGCCTATTCGTGCCGAAGCCTAAGCCTGGCTCTCCCACGGCAATGAGCATCCGTATTATTTACTTAAAATCGGAAGATGTCTCATTGTTACACGCCTCCACCGGGGCTCGAACCTGCACCCCCTCTCGAGTGCGAACCAAAGGTCTTACCCATTAGGCCACGGACGCTATAAATTTTTTATATTTATTTTTGACGTTTTATATAAAGTTTTGTGCCAGCTTACGGCCATTCAATCATATAAGTTCTGCTGCACGTACCTCAATATCATGTCAACGCATTCTAGATGTGCGAGTAGCAGGTGCGTGATCTGCAGTACGAGGCTGTAGTTGTCCGCGCCTAGTGTGGTGAGTAACGCGTCGCACAACGCCAGCGCCGGCGACAGGATCTGACGGAACCTGGATGAAAATTATTATTAGTCTTTGGCACGTGGTTTTGTTTGCATGAAATTAGAAAATCAAGCAAATAATTTTTAGTATATATAAAATTTCCTATTTAAAACATTAGCTTGGAAGCAAAAAAATTAAAACTATTTTTGTCTAAGCGATTTAATAACTCCTTGCAAAATGTACGCTTAATTTTTTTAAATTTAATATATAAATCAAAATTACACAACCTATTAAAAAGTAAATAAATGCCCAGTTTGTGGTGATGTTGAGGGTTAATTGTGTAATAATTATTGCATTGCTAGGCTTCAGGGTTGCCACATGTTGTTAAACTGAAATTAAGCTTAGTGATGTATTTAAAATAGTAATAGTTCGTAATCAAGTTATTTATGTATGAAGAAATTTGTAAAACTTATTATAGTGCGTAATTAAAAAACCGTTTTTATGTCAAAACTTATGGAACTATTAGTTTTTAAGTGAAATTGTATTAATTTAAAGTGATGTAAAAAAACTGTTTGTTTCTTGAATAAATCTATATATATAAAAGAAAGTCGTGTTAGTAACACCACTTATAACTCAAGAACGGCAGAACAGATTTAGCTGAAAATTGGTAGGGAGGTAGCTTAGAGCCAGGAGACG
>JAOTAV010000133.1:0-10794 GCA_026546445.1 Cyclargus thomasi | reverse complement strand
ATAGAGAAAAAAGGAGAAAACCATTTGCGATTTTCAAATAGCTCCACGCTAGCGCAGCCGTAGGCAAAGGCTAGTAGGATTATAAAATTTTCCCGTCATTAAATTAACAAATGCAACTCCGCCAAATATTATTTTTACTTTAAGAAAATAATATTTTTACTTTAAGAAACAAACAAAAGAAACTGTTTTACAAATGTATTTTGAGACGACGTGTTCTCCCAATGAAGCCCTTACATAAAACGTGTCCTTGCTGACTAGATAAATATAGGCCTACCAATTTATGAGGTACTTGGGACACATCGCACATAAATACAAACCCTAGTCCTAGATAAAACTGACAAAATCGTGTACGTAACGACCAAGTCACCTTATATGTATTTACTTCCGGTCTAGATTTCTAAGACCAAACGCATTATGATAAAAAATTATGTTAATGAAGATTTTACTTTTTTAAAATGATATTGAGGGGGCAAGCGAGCAAACGGGTAACCTGATGGAAAACAACTGCCGTCGCCCATGGACACTGGTAACATCCAAAGAGTCACAAGTGCGCTGTCGGCCTTTATGAGAGAATCCGTTTCACGTCAGTTTACTGTGAGGCCGTGGTATCTTTCCGGTCGAGTCGGCTCATTCGTGCCGAAGCATGGCTTTTCTACGGCAATGAGCATCCGTATTATATACTTAAGATCGGAAAATGTACACGCCCCCACCGGGGTTCGAACCTGCACCCTCTCGAGTGCGAACCAAAGTTCTTACTCACAAGGCCACGGACGCTTAAATTACTAAAATACATTATAAATTGTTTGTTTTCCGTATATCTTATTTATTCAGCATAAGATCACTGATCAAAATAAATTGACTTGACATCAGACATAGGTCGACCTATGTCTATTCATCATCGAACATTTCTGATCCATATAATATGAAGAAATGATAAAGAAATTGTTGGCTAAGGGTTTAGATTCTATGGAGCCTTTGAATAATCGAGTTCTAAGTTTTTGAATACAGCAGACTACAGGGGTAGGATGCGTGTCACGTAGAACGCAGTACATCATTTATTCAGGCCATGTTCTCACGTTAAACTTACAAACGCTTATTTGACTGTACAGTGATGTGAAGATAATATGGAGATTTTTGACAAACGAATATGTTTTTGGAACGGATCCTAGGAGGCTAAGGAGATCAAAGAATATGGAGATTGCAAAGAAGCTAAAAAAAAAAAATATCCACAGCTGAACATAATAACCTCCTCGTTTTTGGAAGTCGGTTAAAAACAGACCAAGTCTCGATTGACCTGCTTGTTTATCTCTAAAAAGTAATGAAATCTGGACAAAAGCGCGCCAAGTCAAAGGTTCCTTATTGCCATTATTTTGTTTATTATCATTTTTAATGTTATATGACTAGTCTTTGACCATTGACCTTGCTAATCTTGCAAGAAGGCTTAGTTCTGCAGCATATGCAGTCAGAAAGATTAGAGTCAGAAATTGCAGTCTGAGATGCAGTCAGAAATTTCTGACGAGGACATGGCACGATTAGTATATTTTAGTTACTTTCATGGTAAGATGGCATATGGAATCCTTTTATGGGGAAACGCTGCCGACATTATTACAATATTCGTGCTGCAGAAGTGAACGTATACCTTCTATTTACAAAATGAAACCTTTTGATTTTCTCAGAGATAAATTTAAAGAGATAGGTATTCTATTGCTTCTCAATACATTTTGGACAGTATAATGTATGTTAAAAAATTTAAGTAAATTTAAATCTAAAAATGATATTCACTGTAGAAACACTAGAAATAAGCACAAGTCAGATTTACCAGTGATCAGACTTAGTAAAATAAGTAAATATTTTAAGGGTCAATAACAATAAAATCCCAGAAAATGTTCAAAATCTTTCTAAAAACAAGTTTAAAAAGCTCGTAAAATAACGTTTGTGTGCTAAAGCCTAAAACTTAATATAAAATTATGGATTTTATTAATGCTGCTGGCTACTTGCTAGGCTGCTTCTGCATAATATTGAAAGTCTTGACTTACAACTATGTAACTTTGTTTTTTTTTTATATAATTTTATGAACAAGTTACAATACATTGTAGTATATGTAACATCTTGTTTTAACTTACAATTATTTATGTAACTAAAAACAATTATTGTTTGTTACTGTTAGCTTTAAGAAATACTATTGTTATTTAGATACTTATATATTCGGTAATAACTTAAAGAATTTTTATACAACTCTATAAATATTTTGACTGTAACCCATTTCGTTGTTTACTTTAAAAGAGCTTATAACTTTATACGTTTTATTGACAATATCCCAACGAACCGTTAGCTCTACGCAGCTGCGCGCCTTTGATTAGGGAGTTAGTAGTTTCAGATGGCTTTGTGTCAGATGGAAAACTGTCTTCAACCAAGATCAGGGTCAGAAGTTTATAAGGTTGTACTGATCCGACCAACTACATTTGTTTTGCTAAACTTAGTTTGATTATTATCAAACTAAGTTTGATAATAATCAAATAATAATCCCTTCTCAAAACTTCACGTAGAAGTTTTTTTCTGAGAAATTTACGTTATAGTGAAAGTGACAAGAAAAGAAAAAGAGTATAGGTAGAAAAGTCATGAACGACTTGTTAACACTACAAATTTTTCGATCTTTAATTATTAATGACATTTTTGCATATAACACTGGTACTATAAATATGAAAGTGTTTTGCTTAAGTCTGATACGTCAGTATTTCATTTCAATAAAAGGTATCCTAATATCTCAGACAGCTAATGCTCTATCTTTAAACCGAATTCCACAAAATCTACACAATGTTTCTTCTTCCTTCCTTCTACAAACAACCTTTTATAATATATAATAATCTATATATTAATACGGGAGCGCAAAACTTTGTACCCCTTTTTATAAAAGATGCGAAGATGTAAAAGCATGAAATTTCTCCCAGTTATAGTTGATATGGAGGAGGAGCGTGGAATACCAATATTATTTTAAAATTTGCTTTAATCTTGCACATTTTTAATAAACAAAACGCTACGCATACTACAAGACGCACATTACAATATTTGACATGACACGATCATCATAGACGAAATGCTCTTTTGTTTATGGTTAAAGACTGTAATCTTTTTTTAAACTTAATGGCCTGATATCGAGACTTTATGCCAGATTGAAGTTTCTGATTAAAATGATAAAAATATATAGTCGAATTTTGACCACAGGGCGACCTCTATTATATTATTATCATAAGAATATTCAACTTTAAACGGCTTCATGCTAAGTTAATTTTTAAAAGGCATTCACTTAACAACTCTTTTAACCTACACTCCTTGTAACCCACTAAACACCTGCACAAAATAACAAGCCCTTATCTTAAGTGTGAGTTGAGCATCGCTTATCAACGCGGGGGTAATCTGGGTCACGGCTGAGGGGTGATTACTACCGTAACTCACTTTACCGTAACGCGGTTCCCGCCTCACCTTGAATATGGAAAATTGCAAGGAGAACCGCAAGGAGATTCACTAGCAACAAACTTTTTAGTATCTTGTAAAAGTGTTTAAAATATAATGCAGGGCATACCGTATCTCCTTCATCAAAAGAAAATTTAAAAGAAATTTTTGGAATCGGTTCAGTAACTTTGGCAATTACTCGTCTTAAACATAGTTCCACACAAATGCTTACTTCCTTATAATATAAGTAATCAATAAAAGATTTGGTTATAGGTTGAATTATTGTAACTTAACTATGTTTTTGTTTTTAAATAATCACCGATTTTTTTAAATAAAAGTAACCGTGTAGTATAAATGACATTCTTTTCAAACATTAAAATCCTGTTGTCAAGACGTAGATTTAACACCCACATTCTACAACTTTGAATAATATAATATAAATTGATTGATTATTAACAAAATATTATAATATTCTTAAGCGCGACGCAGACTTGCTAAGCAGCTATAAATAAGCGGGTTAGCTTCCCCAAAACAGCTTTGGTTAGCTGCTGTGAATAATATCAACAATCCGCTGTAGACATTGATAAAATATTTACAGTGCATTCTCCGGCAATCGCGACCCGTGAAACTTTGGAGAGAAATGGACGGGTACACTCCGCAACTATTATTGTATCCACTTTTCATCATGAATACTTAAATTTTATCTCGAGTTTTTGTGAGTTTTCCCTATTTTATTTTACGTTTATTTGTAGCTAAAAATAAATTGTATGACGGTGCACTTCAATGAAAATTAAGTTTCCTTATTGTTTTATGAGATAGAAATTGCTAATGTTTTATCTATGCGCTTATTTAAATTAAAAACTAACTTTTAATAGCGTTTATCTTGTTATTTTAAAGGAATAGAAACTTACCTAGATCAGTGTGCATTATTTCTATACAAACATTTTTTCAAAATCTGTCCAGTAAAAATACTTTGTAAATTGTTTGTTAAAAATACTTTGTCAGGTTACTTCTGAAAAACGGCTTCGTTTGAAAGACGAAAATATATTGTAGAACGCATTAATTTTCATTTAATATAATATTCATTATAACTTAACTTCTAAATCTCTTTGAAATTAATGTAATAATTATTATTACTTCATTGTTATCGAAAACTGCCGTAGTTCATTTAAGTAAAACAATTAAGTTGATTTACGGGTAAAACCCTGGGCACGCCTTTAATAGCGCCGGGAATAATCTCTTTTACGATAAATATTGTTTATATCCCTTTCCATTCGTACGCTTGAAAACAATATCAAATAATGTGTTAGGTAATTTTTATGTTTGTATTGTCTTAGCCCAAACTTATCGCATGTGAATGATACAACACACGAAAAAAACGAATGACGCACGAACTGACAACGTCATCTAGGTAAGCAAGAAGGAAGTACTATAAAAGCAATTGATTGTCTTTTTTACAGTTTAAAAAAAATATATATCTACATGTCGTATGATGATGCAGTACCACAAAATGCGGACTACAGGTTTGTTAAATCTCATAGGATGCAGCAACGAAGTATAATATATATTAAATAGCTTTTGTTCGTGGTTTCATGTACGTGAAGGGGTATTTTCATAAAAAAAATTCAAAATCATTTATTGAAATCCTCACTTAGCGGATGCTACGTCAGTTAGTTGATAAGTTAACATACAAGAATAAATTGGCATCTGCCTTTTTTCACTTTGTGCTTACACAGTAAACCAATTTAATAATTTGGCATCAAAAATTTGTTGCGTTCCGCGAGGACTCAAAATAAACTTTTATTTTGAAGAAAGGAAAGGTCAAGCTCGATAAAAAATGTTTGTGCAACGGATCGCGCCAGTATGAAACTAAATTAGTCATTAATAAAAAATATTTTATGGCATCAGATATCAAATCGCCACATTTTAAGGTCTATAAAAATAATTACACATAATGGTTGCTTTATTCATATTCAATGTGCAACAAACATACAATTCTGAAAATTGTATGTTTATGAACGTGTTCTGAATAATTCAGCGGCAGTTGTTTAAAGGCTCTCTGCTTCCATTAAAATGAAACATATTTCAACCTAAGGCCAATGCCAAATAAATTATGAGGACTGGCAGAAAACGAAAATACAGGCATGTGTCTCAAAACATAATGATACATTAGGGGATTTAATGAGTCCTACAGATTTCACTGTGAAAGTAACGCTATAAAATACGTTCATTCTTAAACGCGTGAATTTGTAGACACATTTGATATGAGGAGTATGTATAATGGGGGAAATTGAAAGAGATCCAGTCGTCGTTTGACATAGCTCGACGCCACTTAGATTGTACATACAAATAAAAGTGCGACTGTCTTAAAAAGCGATGCTAACAAGCGTTTGTAGCAATGGAATACCTACAAAAAGTCACCCTGTAGCCTTAAATTAAAAACGGCCTAGTGCGAGTTTTAATCCCGAACAGACCACGAAGTCTTAGTATTAGGGTCCCGTTTTCACCCTTCGGTTACGAAACTCTAAAATGAGAAAATAACGTGTAAAAATAGTTCCACGTAAGTTAAAGTTTCCTTTGTATACGAGATTGTTACGCAGTGACTCGTGCAAGTCTGCGCTCAACCCACGCTTCAGTACGTACTGACATTTACCGAAGGGGGACATATTAACCTTAAAACACCCGTTTGATATCACACCACATTATTAATACACTTTCAGTTAAGTATCATCACTTGGGTATTTAGCATTTTTAAGTTGTGATTGTTTCGAAAACTATGTAACCGATTCCGTTGCCCAACGAATTTAAAAATTCTATTGGCAGATTCTGAAAACATTTGAAATATTCAGAAACTCCAACCTATTCTTGTCCCAAAATCAAAATTTGAAACTCTAACTTAAAAGTGGTTGAGGTCGACTATATCTAATGAAACTTCAGTAGAACTAGGTGTATCACAAGGGTCCATTTCAGGTCTTTTCTGTTTTCTCATTTAAATAAATGAATTAACTTGTCCTGTGGGTTATAAAAAGTATAAAATTTAATAAAATATATTAATTTTAATAATATTTTACGATGTGGAGCTAAAATCGATTAACTATAAAGCACTTTACAAACACGCTCACTCAAAAATTAGTTTGATCGTAAACATTCCTATTATAAAAGAACCCGGAATCACTAGTTATCGATCTGAAACGATGAGGTTCCTCAACGGTAAACCTTCCAATCAGGTCCGAAATCATTGTTTTAAGCATCCAGCAAAAATTTACTTACCGTAACATTTTGAATTTACCTCAATAACCCTTAACTCGTTGATATAAAGGTCATTTCAGAGATGAAATACCTGTAGACTCTGTATCTAAACAAAAGCGATACAAAACAGGCGTTCTAAATCACCAAAGCTCGTAATTTCATGACGTCGGCTTCGTAATTCTGGCCGCACCTGAGCTTGTATTTCGGACGGGTTTGTTAGATATTTCACTGAACTGAAATCTAGATATTTAACATTGATTTCAAACTCACTTCATAATCAAGCTGAAATGGAGGTTTGAGGAGCTTTTTGAAACAAAACCAAATCGCTATTTCCAACCTATGCTTCGGCATGAACAGGCCGACTTTATCAAAGAAATACAACGGCTCCACAGGAAACCCATCCTTACTAATCCAATTAACTCCATATCAAATTTTGGTAAAATATGTCGAAACTGAAACTGAAAGAGGTTAGAGACAGAAAAATGCGTATATAATATTTGTATAGAAGTACTTAGCCCTTTTTCTTGAAATTCGCGAAATAGTGTTATAATAATGCCAAATACATTCATTACTTTTTGTGATAATATTATTTGTAAGTTCTAATCTCCCACACAGCGTTCATTGAAGCGTTAAATGTGTTCGATTTTGAACACTATATTCGAGGTATAAAGGCGGAATTTACTTGCATTAATTTCCTTATTCCCATTGAACTTTCGCCCACGCTTCCAAACAAGCGTAGGTTTCGCGGAAACCTTTCATTCTTATTTAAATTTCAGCGTGAATATAATATATGCGGGCTGTCACCACGGAGACGGATATAAACAGGTTAATGGCCAATTCTACCCCATGTAGAGGTGAATAATATATCCGATTACATCTGCCAGTCATAATTACAGGTTACACTGGTAGTTACAATTAAGGGTTACGCTGCTAGTTATAATTTTATGTTACACTGCTAGTTACAATTACAGGTTACACTGCTAGTTATAATTATATGTTACACTGCTAGTTATATTTACAGGTTACACTGCTAGTTATAATTATATGTTACACTGCTTGTTATAATTACAAGTTACACTGCTAGTTATAATTATATGTTACGCTGCTATTTATAATTACATGTTACGCTGCTAGTTATAATTATATGTTACACTGCTAGTTATAATTACTGCTACTTTTTGGCACGGTCCAGAAATAAACTCACCAGTAGTCCTACTAGCTACGTGTAATATAATAATTCAGTAATTATTAGAAGAACAAATTTTACAGCCTTACCTAGTGGTCAACAGTGGAGATAAAATTGCCAACAATTGTGGAACTAAAATTTTACATACAGCAGTCGCTATCGATGAATACTTGCCTTAAACTCACGGGGAAGCTAGATTTCCCAGCCAAAATGTTTTTTTTTCGATTCGTAAGTGTTTTAAGTGTTGTCGTTTTTGCCGCTGGTGATGGCTTCATTTATAATATCGAGAATTACCGATCAAAATGTATAATCGATCTTCAACTTCATGCGATTGAACGCTTATGTCAGGTTCATCTGATCGCGTAATTGACTGAGAAATTTATCCTCCAACCATCCAAACTTACGATATTTGTTAGTTTGATTAAAACTTGTCCAAATAATATTCTGAAAGTATAAACGATAAAATAAAACGATGCGAGCATAACTCGAGAATGCAGCGCCGTAAAGCGTACTAAAATGTGTTACGTTCGCACCGCTCAGGCGAGCTCCTAGTTTTCTATTTGGAGCTTAACTCCAGGGCACTTTCGTAAACGAGAACAAATGCTGAAGGACCACCTTGTTTCGCCTTAACGGAGTTTACTTCATAACTTTCCTTGTGGTTTTAAAACAGCTCATCAATATTGTAGTACTAGCTGTTACAGGCGACTACGTCCACGAGAAGATTTAAAAATTATCCTGTTTTAACAAAATTTCTTGATTACTGCTTGCTTGGTTTTAGCGTAATTTTATATTCGCGTTTCAACAAACCAACTCTTCAGCTCTATATTATTAATAATAGTTTAGTCAGAGCCTGCAACTTCGCTGCGCAAAAATTTGTATATCACGAGCGAGTGAGATTCGAACCCCTGACCCCCGGCGTGAGCTACCAAAGCGCTCAACCACTGCGCCACATAAGTCGTCAGTATTATCATATATCTAAACATATAATAAAACAGTAAAATTGGCGTGTCTATACATTTAGTATTTATACAAAATTGGCAGCTTCTTTCCTAGTAAATTCTATTCATGGTATGATGGTACTCATAAGCATTTCAAGTATTTAAAATTTGATTTATATAATGTTGTGTAATATGTGAGAAAACATTATTTATATAATGTTGTGTTGCCTATAAAGGTGTGTGCATCACTTATATTTTCATTATTTTTATGTTTACCTATTGTTTTTTATTTAAAAACCACATTAACCCTATGGTTAAACGATATATCACTTATTTATTTAATATGGCTATCCATATTAAATAAATAAGTAATATATCGTTTATATCTCAATAATAATACTAAGCGCGTCAGTAAACCATATTTTATTCTGTAACATTTTCCGTGCACTAGTATTCAATTTTCAATAACCAGTCTGCCGCGTTCCGCCTCGTATTGATTTGTCAAATTTGTTCCTAATATGCCCTCGACAATATTTCTAGCAGTTGATAATTGTAGTTAGAATTTTCAATTCAGAATTCACGTTTTGGATTTTTACAGATTCTCCGACATTCAGGATCTTAGCTTGGATGTCTAATTGAGATCCTGACATCGCATCCCGAATTCAGGGTCCAAATGTATTAGCATAGTAATGTTTTCAATTATATTTTATTTATTTATTGTGACTGCTTATATACTACAAAAGTTCTCTAACAACATATAGCAGATAGTAAAGGAAACAACAGGATTACATAAATAACAATATATGTAGTAGTAGAACAACAACTTAAAAAAAATACTATTATGTATTTTTTTTATGTGTACCATCCCAAAACTTAACTCGAAAACACGGAATCCATGCAGACACCTACAAAGTTGGACAAATTAAGGTACCGTAGGGAATTCGAACAATTGCAAAACATTTGTATCCAGATGAGGTTCGCGCATGGAGAGGAATGTAGACCAAATAGTTCGTTGCTTATGAGGTGAAAGGTATTCGTCCAAATATGATAGTGAAACATTGTATTGCAGGTTATCTCGGTATATTTTAGGTGATGCTGCAGGTAGAGTTGCATATAAAATGTTATTGTAACATTTGTTATTTGTAGAAAGTATTTTATACTGCACTTTTATTAGAAAAGTAAAATACTTTTCGTTTATGTCGATTATTCACATCAAATCAGCTGAACAATAAGAACAATTTTAATGCGACAGTACACAAAAATAGAAAAGTGCAGTCGTTTCGAAGACATGCGCGTTCCTATAATTGGTGATGTTTTTTTAACAGAGGTCGCCCTGTGGTCGAAAGTCGACCATAAGTATTTCAAATATTAAGTTTTGATGAGGAGCTATAAAAAACTATAATAATAATCTATTCTCAATTCAATTACAGACTTCAATTTGGCATAAATGTCTCATTACCAGGCCATTAAATTTTATTTAAATAAAAAAACAGATTACTACCATAAACAAAAGAGTATTTCGTGTATGATTATTGTGTCATGTCAAAATATTATTTTGTGCGTAGCGTAATATTGTATTTATTAAAAATACGCTATATTAAAGCATATTTAAAAAATAGTGGTATTCCACGCTCCTCCTCCATAATATTAATTGGGAGAAATTTCATGCTTTTACATCTACGCATCTTTCGTAAAAAGGGTTACAAAGTTTTTCTCTCGTGTATTTATATATAAATTTAAACTAGCGAAAAAGCGCAGCTTTTTAAGGGATTGCGGGATTCTCAAAATTGCTTGACAATGAAAGCATTCTACGACTGTAGCATATTTTTTACGTTTTTGGATGCACTACGCGGATACTCGATGATACGACAGATACAACAATGATTTTAGATAGTTATTTATTTATTTATTTATTTATTTAAAAGGACACCAGCGGTACATATATTAAACATTACAATCACAAAGTATAGT
>JAOTAV010000132.1:0-10797 GCA_026546445.1 Cyclargus thomasi | reverse complement strand
ATTGGACTACATCGTTTTTCAATAACGTAAGATTTATTTAATTAAATAATAAAAAACCATGCATATTCCCTATTAGCAACTGCATATACGTCGCTTTACATACGTATTATGAGTCTACTATACGTAAGTATTCATTGTCGACCGACGATAAGAACACAGCAATAGAGCAATAAAACTCACAGTGCTAATTGTGCGGAAAATATATAATCACGTACACAAAACAATTATTCTCTGATATATATGAGTATATCATTTGTATATCCAATATCCTGATACTTAAAAGCTAGCTTTTACCGGCGGTTTTGTTTCACGTGGAATTTAAAAATGCGTAAAAATATAAACATTTTAGAAGCGTGATGTTTTTTGATTCGTTAGGGCGTGAGGTAAGGATAAACAAAAAACAAACGCACTTTCCAATTAATCTGACTGACGAGATGAGAATTATTAATTTTTTTTAACAATATAAAAATTAGTGACCCCTTAATGGAACCCGCAATGAACATTTTAGACTCTAATGGAGGCTGTTCACTCTCGCCGAGACACGCCCGCCCGAGTGGGAGAGTGTAAATTGTTGCACTCGCCTCATCTCGCCTGTCATCCGCTTGAGAGAGTCTCGCCACGATACTCTCTCCTGAGAACTCTCGGCGAGAGTGTACAGCCTCCATAATATGTGAAATTAACTGATTAGAGTACAATAAGTACTGTTGTGTTGTAGTGTATGCTATGTATCAAAGATGGCGTATTATGGGAAAATGATTTTCCCGGTTTTCCTACTTTTTCTTGACATATTCCTGAATTTTCTTTGCTATAAACCTGACGTAGCACCATTCCAACGAATGTAAAACCGTGGAAATCGGTTCGTGCGTTCTGAAGTTTAAGCGTCAGAAAGGAAAACCCGACTTCTTTTTATTTTATATAATAGACTATTTACCCCGGAATAATTCAAGGTTTTGTGTATTTGCACAACGAAGTCGGACGTCATGTAATACAATTAAAATAAATATTATACAGAATATGCGGCCTGTATCTATGTTACTTATAACTGTTTTATTTGAAATCTAGTTAATGAGAATATAATTTTATAGAATTTATATGTGAATGTTGATGAATCTTGCATCAGTTGTGGAAATCCGCCACTTATAATATTATTATACGTAGTAGAATGCTAGTAGTTGGTACTGATTGTAATTTGCCTTAGACATATTTTATAATTTGCCGTTGAACCGTCGACCGGAGTGATATCACGGCGTCAAAGAAAACTGGGGTGAAACGGCGTTGTGCTGTTTCGTTTCAGTAAGTGAGTTAATCGGTGGCCCAACTTTCCTAATCCCCCTATCATTTTTCCCTCATAAATGCCGGCAATGCACTTGCGACTCTTCGGATGTGATGTTAAAAAAACGATTCCTGGATAGGTTTTTCGCCCTTACCTACTACAGTCTACGAGCACAATAGACAGAAAGAAAATACATTGTTTTTTTTAAATAATTGAGATAAAAAAGGCGTGGTATAACGAGGTCGAGGTCGCCCGGAAATCCCCGAATTACTCACCAGGCCAAGCTGACTGAGCGTTAGAAAATACCACGCGTATTATATATATAGTATATATAATATCATATCTAGGGACGTTTCTCACCACGTCAGATTGGCCCCGTGCTAAGTACCCGAGGGCTTTGTGTTACAGGTACCACGCGACGGAAATATGTTTAACTTACTTTTATACTATACACATATTTAAGATTTTTATTACATGTTACACATTCAATACACATCCAAGACCAAGGAACATTGAAACATTTTTTTGCTCCGTTGGCGGGAATCGAATCCGAATAGACAATAGTATACTGCCTTATTGTCGTCTAGCGTCTATGTTGGTCGGTGGATGGATGAGTGGACACTGCATAGATTATACAGCCTATAGAGTATAGGTTCTCAACGATACCTTTCTATTGTTTTTCAGTTGTGACTAACCAGTAACCGTCTTATTATTTCCAGCGAACCGGCGCTGGTGTCCGTGCGGGTGCCGATCAACGGCATGACCTGCCAGTCGTGCGTCAACAGCATCGAGGGGGGCGTGCGAGACCTGCCCGGCGTGCAGGACGTCAAGGTGCGTATACGTACTGGCGTGCGGGCGTGCGTGCGTGCGGGCGTGCGTGCGGGCGTGCGTGCGTGCGTGCGCCGTGCGAGCGTTTTGATGGTGACGCGATATCGCAATAGCGATGCAGCTTTAGCGAATACTGCTATCATAACTTGCCTGTCGAAATGTATATCCAATCGAAAATATTTTCATCTAAAATCCCACACAAGTTTCGACATGGTAATCACATAAATTCATTACTTGACAGGACTAAGATAACATTAAGTAATTTGTAAAAATAATTTCCATTCGTATAACGATTAGCGATAATTTGCAACACCACCGTGACTTATTGATTGCGAACAATGTTTACAACCGTCTTAAATCAGTTTAACAATTCACTTGTCAGTTAATTAAATAGCTTCACAAACTACAATATGAAATTAAAAAGACAACTAGAAAATTGTTTTGTTATTTAAATGTTACTATTTTCGGAACGTCTTAAAATGCTATATGCTATAGGTATTTCACGCTTTTCTTTTATATGTCTCTGATAAAAGAACTGACGCTACGACCCAAGTTACTAGCATGCACGTCTTGATGGATCTTAACGTATGAGGTATCATTAGATTCGTCTTGATAGCGCAAGTGACGCTGGGTACATTAAAAAATCCAAATGGCGGATTTCTAAGTAAAAATTTTGAGGTTCCAAATTTTTTTTTCCGCCCATTTAGGTCGAGTACGGTATGAATGGGCTTTAAATAGCCATTCTAAAAATAGACTCCATAACTTGATGTTTAAATTGCATTAGTTCCTGCAGTCGGGTTTTCTGTTTTTTGGACATTTAGCTTGTTAACGTTCTTGCGAGGACGTAACCAACCAAGGCCTCGGTTAGTGGTATGTAGTAGTTCTTTTACGCAAATTAAACGCCCAACACACTATGTACATCAAGCACGATATCGTTTACTGACCCAACAGATCACAATCGGCGTTATGGACGAGTGACTTATCAGTACCTGGCGGAACAAGGTTACATGAAATACACTGACCTGCAACAGGGATAAAATTTGGTTACGTGCCGACTTCCTTACGTTATGTCTGTAATCAAGATTTTAGGGTTCACTATTGCACTGCGCTGCAAGATCATTTTCCTAATGATTTGTATGTGCACTGGGCAGTTGCCCGCTGGGGTACCTACCCATACAAATCACAAACAAAACTTACAGAAAAAAACTTTTCTCGCTGCTACTTTCAAAATACACTTAATATTTCAGGACATTCAAAACTTTTTTACTTTTAGCAAACTACATTATCCGAGATTGCCATAGGCATATTTTTGTTTTGGAATAATAAGGACGATCTGTTTCTATACAGGGTGTATAAAAAGTCATAATATAAAATATTACAGGGTGTGTATGAGTCTCCTATAAAGAGTTCACTGTGGAATTAGCAGCGCTAAAATCGGCGGTTTTTTTTGAGAAAGTTTTTCACTTTCAGCGCTGCTACTTTTCGAGAAAATCTTAGATAAGGGATACATACAGTCCCTGAACTATTATCATTTACTTGTGTTAAACCCTGTATATGTTTATAATATTTCGTCAGGTGGAGTTGTCAGAGAACGCGGGCTACTTCCGGTTCGACCCCCGCGTGTGCTCCGTCGAAGCGATACGGAACCACATAGATGACATGGGCTTCGAGACGATGGACCGAGGGGACGACGAAACCAGGTATCTTTTTTTAGAGTCCAACGTTAGTGAGGGAGGGACTTAATGCACCAGCTCTTATAAAATGCTGTCGATGCGTGTAGGTGTGAGACAGAAATAGTATTTTTTATATAAAATTAGGGAGGTGTATTATTTATTATAAAAAAAATTATATATAAAAAATTATTTTATTTAAATTATCTTATTTTATATAAAAAACCTGGTAACCCGATGGAAAGCAACTACCATGGCCCATTGACACTCCTAACATCAGAAGAGTTGCAGATGTATTGCCGAAATTCAAACATTTCTCAATTCTTTTTCCCTTTTTCTTTTATCGACTGTCAGAAATATATAAAATTTGACATGACAAGGAGACCAATTGTGTTTTTTTTTATTTCAGTTTCCAAAAATCAGTTTGCATTTCAGTCCCAAATATAATTTTGTACTAGCGAACACTAAGCTACCAACTGAGCCACAGAGGTCGTCATTTTGTGTAGGTATTCAAGGGAATTTGAGAGTGGTTTACATTCACAGTTTGATCCAGTGAAACCTTTTTTTTTAATGTTGATTGTAATAATAATATAGATATAGATAGTAATAATAGTAATCAACTGTAACGACAACTTTATTTTTAATATTATTTAGGGGGAAAGCGGGTTACCTGATGGAAAGCAACTGCCGTCGCCCATGAACACTCGCGATATCCGAATAGTCGCAAGTGCCTTGCCGGCCTTTATGAGATAATAGGGATAGGAAATTAGGGAAGTTGGGCCACTAACCGCCAAAGATAGTACGGACTTGAAAGAAACATCTAACTAGGTTTTTTTATGGTGTAGATTTTTTCCTATTTTTATTTTAAACATACGAGTACACTTACGAATGCGGAGCGCCCCGCTCTATTATCTATATACTAGCATTATATTTATTTTCCAGGACTCTGCTGCCCCGCGATATCCCTACAGACATGCTGATAGACATGGCGGGGTCGGGGCCGCCCAACGAATGTACCGTGGTGCTGGCGGTGGAAGGAATGACCTGTCACTCCTGTGTCAACACTATTGAAGGTAGATGAAACTTTTGAGATGGAATTTTAATATGATACGAGCGATATGGTCGGCTAGCATATTACGGCTGACCTCTATATTATAAATATGCTGGACTGACGATAAGCCTAGCCATGGTAAGGCGATTTGATATGCGTTATTTTGGCGCTGATGACAGTGACGAGCGGGAAAGGAACTAATGAGTTTCAAACAACGCACTAATCGTTTACTTATGAACTTCCACCACTTATTTAAAAATGAAAGTATATATAAACTATAATATAACAGAAATATGTAATACGAAATAACAAACTTTCGCGTCGCGTAAAGTAAATTTTTTTGTTAAACACATTGTAAACATAATAGAATTGAAACGATTATTCGGCAATTTGCAAATTACGTCAGATGTAGTTCCTTTCCCACTCGTTTCTACACTCAAATCGTCTCGGTAAAGAGCCGACATTTCAAACGGTATCGTCAGTCAAGTCCATCGACAGTCCAGAGGTCAGTTTTGGCTATAGATATTTTACACAATTTGTAGTTTGTAGTTTATGTCAGCACGTTACCTAAAAAAATCAGAATGCGCAAATCTACTTGGTTTTGGCAGCTTTAATTTAAACACTATATTTATTAGACAGATACCTAGAATTAATAATATCTATGGACGCTTCCACGTCAGTCTAGTCCCGTGTTAAGTACCTGACGGACTTGTGTTAGGGGTACCAGACAACGGAAATGTATTTAATACTTTTATACTATACACGTATTTAAGATTTTTATTATATGATACACATATTTAATATTTACAATTGAGCAATAACTCCGTAATAAGTTTTCGAAGTCGCATTAATATTCCGATTGAAAGTAAACACTTTCACAAACAAACAAATTTTCCTTTTGTGATGGTTGATGGCGTTGATTAAGTTGACAAAAGTTGACCTGCAAATTGAAAAATCATCTCTAAGAGATGATTTTTCAACTAACAATACCGCTCAAGTCGAAAATTGGCGGTTTTTACATTGGATAGAGCTGTGCGTTGCGCGTTGAACCATTAGTCACGTGATATGGATTTCAGCCAATCAAAAGCCGTAATTAAAAAATAGTGACAACGCTCAAGTCAGTTGGCCTCGCAACACTGCACAGTTTTCTTCGTCTCCTGTAAAGTTGGTTAAAAACGACTTTAGCGGTGTTGTAACCTAAGGGGCGAGAAATGCAACAGTAATTTTCGTCGACAGGTAGTCTACGTGACATGCCCGGCATACTGGAAGCGAGCGTGAGTCTGTCTGAGAAGCGTGCGCGCGTGCGGTACGCGGCCGCGTCCGTCACGCCGCAGCAGATACACGACGCCGTGTACGCGCTCGGCTTCGACGTTGACACGCTCAGCGTCACTACAGATAATGGTAACTACTTAATACTAACAGCTTGTTTTACCTACCACTTCATGGTGTTTTTTTTATAAAATAAAGGGGCGAACGAACAAACGGGTGAGCTGATGGAAAGCAACTACCGACACTCGCAACAACAAAAGAGTTGTATGTGCGTTGCCGACCTTTTAAGGAGTGCCGTAAAGGTTATCCACCACTTATTGTGTGATAATATCGATTTTAATAGTAGCCTAAAAAGGGACTATTTATAAAGAGTACGTCACACAAATTTCAATATTTTTAGACCCCTCCCCCTTTGCTACAGTCACCTTTCACAGAGATTGCGATGTCACAAAACTAACATCATACCTGTCACACCATGTGACACTACATCTACCCCCCCCCCCCTTTACGTGTGACGTAGTTTACGAATGGTCCCTAATGTAATGTTTTTGTTTTTTTCAGGCACTGTGTCAAACAGTAAAAGTGAGAACGGTGCGGGCGATCGCGCGAAATTAGCCGCCAAAAAAGGTCAAGCAAATGTACGTGTATTTTATTTTGTACTAGCTACCGCCCGCGATTCCGTCCGCGCGGAAGTCGCTCTTTGCGTGTATGGTTTATTTCGCCATTTTGAGTAACTCAGAGAATGACATCTTATAAATATCTATTGGACCCAAATACGGCGATCAAGCCAAATCCGACTTTCGGCGCTACGGGTTAGGGCGCTGAATCCACTGCGGGTAACGCGACGTGTGTTCGCGATTCAACAGAGCAACGTCTATGGAGAAAACTAAAAAATTAATATTTTTTTCTACGCATTTTTCCTGGATAAAGAGCATCCCATTTAAAGCCTAGGATAATAAAGCATAATTATACCAACTTTCATCGAAATCGAACAGTTAGTTTTCACGTGATGCCTAAACATACAGACAGTCAGACAGACGGACAAAAATTTTTTTAATCGCATATTTGGATTTGGCATCAATCCAGTAACACCCCCTGCTATGTTTTCAATATTTTTAAAATACAGAATTGACCCTTCTACAGATTTATTATATGTATAGATTAAATAGTTTGTATAGTGGATATTTAATTACAAACCGCGCGAAGTAACTGTCACCTCGGGCTCTGACGTCATACGGCCGGTAGCGGCTTGCGGAAATTTCAGTGTAGTGCATAAACATTTTTTTTTATATTTAGGGGGCAAGCGAACAGTGTTTTTCTGTAAGGCCGTGGTATCACTTTGAACGAGCCGATTCATTCGTACCGAAGCATGGCTCTCGCAGTCGCACGGCAATGAGCATCCGTATTATGTACTTGAGATCGGAATATGACTCATTAGACATGCCTCCACCGGTGTTCAAACCAACACTCTCTCGAGTTCGAACCAAAGGTCTTACCCACTAGACCACGTTTATGGGTCAGTCGGTTGTCAATTGTTTGCTTTGTTTTGACGTAAAGAAAGGACACATTTATGAGATTAGTATCAAGACATTCTATTTATAATAATGCCCAGTATACACGGTGCCAGTTTTTCAAGCAAGAACAGCAAACTAGTGTCAGTGAACTAGCAAGCTAGTATTAATGGCTTCGTGTAGACAAAACTAGCTTGGTTTCTAATCCAGTTAGCTTAGTAAGTTTGTTAACAAGCCAGTATCAGTTAGCCAAGACATTATAAGAAAACTATCTCACAATCCTGGCGTTAAAAACTGGCCTCATGTATGCTGACTCCTGAGAACCAAAACGTTCCTGCCTTCGAAAAAAAATGCATCAAGACGCTCGTGAACTTACAGGGCGCGGTCGCGAGCGCGTCGGACGCAGGCGAGGTGACGCGGTGCACGCTGGAGGTGCGCGGCATGACGTGCGCGTCCTGCGTGTCCGCCATCGAGAAACACGTCGCCAAGATGCCAGGTAAATATCGAAGACCAGGTGTCAATTAAGTTATAGATAGCCTATATAGCACTAATCTGAACGTGGTGCAATAGGACCTAAGTGTTGTTGTCATGTTAGCTGTACTGTAACTGCCATACTCAGACGAATTTTTTTTATGATAATTAGGGGGCAAGCGAGCAGACGGTTTACCTAATGGAAAGCAAGTGCCGTCGCCCATGGATACTCGTGAGATCCGCAAGGAAGAGACGCAAGTGCGATGCCGGCCTTTATGAGGGAAAAGGGATAGGGGGAGACCGTGGTATCACTCCGGTCGAGCCGGCCTATTCGTGCCGAAGCATGTCTCTCCCACGGCAATAAATACTTGTAGTAATTAATACTTAACTTAATATTAATGAAATAAAGGTTATCAAAATTAAGATTTTAACGTATTGAGGCTTACCACTTTACGCGCGTTCCTTGGCGTTGGTTTAATATGACGAGACTATGACATGCGCAATAATAGTTTTTGCGCATGCATGCACTTAAAACTACTACTTTTCAGAAAAGACAGAACGTGTTGTATTTTACGTGTCATTGGAAATCATATTATCTTTAAGTTACTATTGATTGGATTTTTCTCTTTAATGTACCATGGGGGAAATTCAAAGGTAGCCAGTTGACGGAATCATTTGGTCGGAATATGTCAATTCCATGTAAGTCGTGATTTGTCGGCTGGGTTTGACATAAAGCGACCAACTTCCCTGATTGTAGCAGTAGTAGTGTTGTATCTGTTATCTGTTGGTGAGTCTAAATAAATAAATATTTCAGGCGTGCAGTCGATAGTGATCGCGCTGTTGGCGGCGAAGGCGGAGGTGCGGTACTGGGCGACGCGCACGTCGGCCGCTGCCATCGCCGACTCCATCACAGAGCTGGGCTTCCCCGCAGACGTCGTCAGCGAGACCGGCGCGCCCAGAGACCTCACGCTTCAGGTACATACAACAGTAATACATATAATTGAACACAGTGCGCGCGACGAAGTTGCGTATACATATGCGTGCGCTTGTACACGCAACTTTTAGCTATATGGCAGCAGCAGGCAACATTCCAATAAAAAAGGTTTACCCACATGTAGGCCCGCGCGCACAACTGAGTTGAGTTGAACTATATGTATCAGAGAGTTGATTCATATCCAGATCGCCGACCTTAAATTATGCTTACGTCGAATGTTCCACTTTTAAGGCAAATAAATGTGATTGATTAATCGATTGACGTACGTTCACGAATGTCGACGAACATTGAAGTGTTAACTTAATAAACATAGATCTGTCCTAGTAGATGTAGATGGTTCCTATTTCTGGCGTTATTATCGTTCCAAATAAATTCTAAAATCCAATTTTGTTTCAAATCGTTGCTTGTTTGTTCGTACGCGATATGAGTGCCGTGTAACGTGTAATAATATTTTCGTAAGAGAATGACTGTGATATAGGTAGAAAGATTTTTTTTCTTATTGATCAACGAAAACATTACAAATATGAGTAACGACATGCTCGTTACTCATTTGTGTAATTTTTTCGTTTTATCGATTCCCATTGTAATGTAAAGCGTAGATATGTCGTTAGCTGCCCTTTTAAATAGTGTAAATGTTGACAGAATTCAACTTGTGTGATGTCTCACATCGAATAATTTGATTTCATCATTTTGAAACGAATCATCCAGCATTTTTATTCCTTATCCTGGCGACAATAAAATATTGCTATCTCGCTCATACGTGCGTATAATGGTTGCGTGCTAACATATAATATATCGAGTGTTTTTACGTCGATTTTTCTAAACGATTAACATGTAGACATTTTCAAAACGTTTGCTTCATATTAACTCAGAAACGAATGATTTTTATTTGTTTTTTTTATTCAGATTAAGGGGATGACGTGCTCGTCGTGCGTGAGTAAGATCGAGAAAGCCGTGCTGAAACTCAACGGTGTTGTGTCTTGCTCCGTCGCGCTTACTACCGCCAAGTAAGAGTCAATCCCACTAACATTTAGCCGCTTTGCCCGCGTGGAAATAATTTATCCCGCTGAAGCATTTAGCCGGGTTAAAAAGTATCCTATAAGATTATTCAGCTATCTGTGTCCCAAATATCATATTGAAACCAAACAAAAAATTCATTGTAACAAAAAGTATCAGTCTATACTTTTATTATTCAAATAGTATTTTAGCAAAAAAAATATTATTCAAATAGTAGTTTAGCAAAAAAAATATTATTCAAATAGTATTTTAGCAAAAAAAAAATTCATTGACTTATTTGATGATACGTTATGACGTCACAGAGGCAAGGTAAAGTACGACCCGGAGGTGGTGGGCGCGCGGCGCATCTGCGACACGGTAACAGCGCTCGGCTTCGACACCACGCTGCTCAGCTCTAACAGGCGCGGCGAGGCCAACTACCTCGAGCACAAGTACGTATACGCTGTATTACAGATCATTAGTGTTACCTTAAGTGGTTGCACGAAAGTTTTGAAAACTTATATAGTTTTATGAGTCCTATTAAATATGTGTACTAACAATATGTGTAAAAAATTTCAACATTCAATAATTAAATTGCTGAAAGTTTGAATTGAATCTGAAATTTTAAGCAGCATTAAGTAATGCAGAGAGTGTGACAGCCAATAACATTTATAAATGTGCAAAATTAATCCTATTTAACCAAAACACGAGGTTTTATGTTTGTATAATTATAT
>JAOTAV010000131.1:0-10797 GCA_026546445.1 Cyclargus thomasi | reverse complement strand
GTCACGAATGGTGTGGGGAAGGGAGTTCCATAGTCTAACTGCATGAACCGTAAAGGAATAGGAAAAGAAATTGGAGCAATTCGTCTTAGATCTCATTAAAGTCATCTTTACTTCAACCATTTCTTAGATATATTTCTAAAAATCTACATACAAATCGTCGAATAAAATTAACATACCATAGAAGCGGGATCGTATTTTATTACATACGAATAATCCAACAGCTCAACATTGCTTATCTCACGAAAAGATAAATGCCCAAAATGGAACTATTAGTAAGAAAAATAGAATTTAATTTCTGTCCCAAGGCAGTTTCGTCTACGATAATAATAACAATATCGAATCAAATACCATGTTGAATCGAATTAATAAGCTGCGCGCCGCCAGCAAAAAACCGACCCTCCTAACAGAATATAGAGTCGAAATTGCAATGGCGAACTTAAATCACACAAACGCAAACGTTACGGAATTCGGAGGTAATGGAAATTGGACTCTGTACTTTGGGAATAGAAGCTACGTTGGCGGCAAATGTGTTTAGGAAATAACAGCATACAAATTCAAATGGGGATTTGCAGCGTTTTAGCCACTCGAATGCAGTGACAGTCGAGTCGAAAATAGCTTTATTGCATGTAAAAGTGTGGTCACTCCGAAGCATGTGCGTCGGGAATAGCTTGTTGTACGCGACGGTACTTGTTGGCTTTAAATCTCGCAGTTCATAATTTTCTCTATACTAAGGCCCGGTTTACATTTAATTAAGTGCAGTAGCGAGTTAATAAAACGGTCAACTAAAAATTTAATAGTAAGTACTAAGTAAACGTAGGCGAGTTAAGTAATTTAAAGTTGCTGGTTCGATAACAAGATAAGTCTCCATAGATTGCTCAATTACTGCCTACTAACCAATTACATTTAATATTTTAATCAACTGAATACCTATTTTATTAAAATTTTTGATAAATTAAATATTATAATATGAACTGCACTAAACTCAAACGTCTACACTTTGGGAAGTTAAGTTAGCGGGGTGCGGGAGACGCGAGAGGGGTGGCACTTCGCACTTAACTCGTCAAAAAATAGGGTCGCGTTCTATTTAAGCCAACTAAATTAACAACTTACAACTTAACCCGATTTTACCGTCCAAACGTCAAAAATAACTAAACTCGCCGATAGCGCAAGTTAACTCACAACTTAACTAAATGAAGTGTAAATCGGCACTAACACAAAAACAAGACCTGATGGAATCAAAGTAAATATAGTTTTTATATGAGGGTAACTAGGTAATTTAAAATTTATAAGCACCTTTCTTGTTACAAATTTTTGTTGACTACACTAGTCAACAAAAATTTACACTAGTAAAAAAAATATTTGCTTTGTACTAGAGTTCACAAGAAATGCAAAGCTGCCATAAATAAAAACTTGCTAAAGGCTACTAGACGAAACAACTAGCAACTAGCAAGGCGTTTTATGCTATTTAAGTAATAACTTTGTATATCAACTTGGCTTTTGCATCTCAAGTTAATTAAATAACGAAGAAATACTGCCATGTTGACAGAATAACAGCCAGATAACAGCTGATGCCTGACTTTAAGTAGTACGTAGTAATCTATGTGCCTGACAAATCACTAAAACGTCATCATCAGCTTAAAAATTATATTATTTTATTTTAAAATAATCAGCAAGAATATTAAGCATTATTGAGTTTTTTGTACACTAGGTACAAAAATAAATAATATAAATGTAAATAAAAATAAAGGTTTTGAGAAAAAGCAGTTTTAAGACAAAAATGAGTACATTCACCGGCTTTAGTGAAGAAGATTTGAGACGAATGAAAACATCGGAAGCAGAACTATATAACGGTATAAGGAAATATTTTACTGAATTAGGAATTCCTAAAAATCAAGTAGCTTTGACAAATAATAATTATTTTTTCAGTTTCACTAGACAAATCTCAAAATGTAAAGAAGGTTGATAAACTAGGGTTCAAACATAATAAGAAAACTAAACTAATGGCAATGATGCTGTCATTGCCATTAGATTCTGATGAAACTTTTGACACTACATTTGATAAGTGCAAGCTCAGTTTAAAAACACCAACACCAATGAAAGAAGTGAGTCCTAAAGAAATAATAGTTCTTCCTTTAGAAAATGAGAAAGCACCAGAAGAAAAAGATGATTCTCTAAAAAAAAATAAAGTTCTTCTTAAAGAAAATACTCATGCTGAAAATGAAGAAAATAGTAGAAGAAGCAGTACTAATGTAACACCAGATGTTATAAGATGTGTTGATAATTATACAGAAGATGAATTGGAAACACATAAAGCTAAGCTGGAAGACTTACAGTTGAGACAGAAGTTAATGGAGGAACAAAATAGGAAGAGGAAAGAAATGCTAGCCAAGGCCTTGGCTGATAGGTAAAGAAATCAATAACTCTTCATTAAAATGAATTTCTAAAATTTCAGTAATTTATTATGTCATTGTAATTTTATTTTTAAACTAGTTAATGCCTGCAACTTTGTTGCGCAAAAATTTATATAACATGCGGGAACCATACATCTTCACAGGATAAAAAGTATCCTATATGTTTCTTAGACCTAAAAGCTATTAAACAGAAAAGATTTATTCAAATCTAGTCGTTCCTGAGATTAGCGCATACAAACAGATATTATTACTGTTCCTTAGCACCCCCAAATTAATAATTTTGCAAAAACTTAAATGTACAGATACTTTAATTTTACTGTTTTATTATATGTGAAAGATAGTCATGAATATTAAAGTTTGTTAGGAAATATAATAAGTAGGTTGGAACTGTTATCTAAAATTGGCTGTGAATCATAGATAGCAACATCCTATACTGAAATCATTAGTGGAATGAAATAAACTAAATGCTTAGTTTATAACTTCTGAAACTTTTAATTTTACAAATATTTTGTACACAAGTCTCAAAATAACAATACTTTATTTGCAAAACAAACCATTTTCTCATAATATTATAATCAAACTATAAACTAAATTAAATACAAATTAAAAATATACAGACAGACAGTCTCAAAATTAAATGGAATATAATTTTTTTTGTGTAATTTTAAAAGTAATAGAGTAGTTTACATTAAACTTATATTACACAAAATAACTGTATCCTTATGTTGGTAAGTCCATGTTCAGTAATTACTGTTTTAAAACTAATTTAAATTTAAATGTTGACAAAATCAGTAAAACAGGAATTATAATGCTATTGTTTTACTTTTTAGCATTATTAGCGTGCAATTTTAATTAGCATGTTTACACTAAAAACAAAATGTATTGCAACAAATTGTAACCTCTTAAACTATAAAAATGTATATATCCAAACACTTTTATCACTTTGGCAAGAGTTTGGTTGCGTGGTACTGATCAGCTTACTATAATCCTTATCACAAATTCTGTTATCTACATCCCATTAGATAACTTTCAGTTGAGCTCTAAACATGTAACAAAGCATGGCAAACAAATTTTTAAACCTTATATCTAAACCTATATGGTAAAACAATTTTTTAAGTAATAAATGTAGTTGAATAGATGCAACTACTTAATATTCGTTTTTTATATTTTTTAGGACAAAACAAACCGAGGAGGAGGTAATGAAACTAGAAAAAATAAAAAAGGAACTAGAAGTTCTAGATGGCCAGTTGTCTAAAGATGTTGCCATGTTAAGGAAAAAGATAGATGCTGCCTGTATTCAGTATTCTGAAGCTGAGTAAGTTTTTTTTGTCGTCTTAATCTTGTGACAAATTTCAACTTGCTCATAAACTTGTCCAAAGTTGGCAAAAAGGTAGTTTGTTATAGTGATTATTTTTTTTTTACTTTTGAACAGTTTTATGATTTTTCAAAAAATACATGTGAACTTAATTATTCATTTAATATTCCAGAAAACAATATCTCAAAGTAGAGAAGGAGTTTTTACAAGCAAAAATTAACCTACAAAAGGAAAAAGAAAAAAAAGAATTGCTGATAGAACATTTATGTACCTTAATCACACATAACGAGACGCGGAAAGCAGAGAAGCTAGAAACTCTTATGCTAGAACTTGCTGCTGGCAAAAACGACATCCACAGCAGCAATACATCTTTAGATGAAAGTCCCATAATTATAGATGGAGTAGACGAGAGAACAGGAAAAATTGTGGCAATGCCAGATAGTTGACAGAATGATTCTGAAATTTTTTAAATTTATTCCATTACATATTTCTTACAAATTTTGAGTATTAATAAGTGTACTAATAATAAAAAATTTATAAATTTAACTCCTTAAAGGAGGTTAATAACATTTTAATATGTACTCAATCAATAGTAACCTATGTCCAGTACTGTTTGAAAAAATTGAAGAATAAACATAATAATGCTACATATTATTCCTGTTAAAAAGGAAAGTAATTTTATAGTACTCTTTATTACATGACATAGTGCAATAATGTTTAGAATTAATAAATATTAATAATTATTAATAATATGCCTTAAATGTGCCTTATTTTAATGAAAAATGTGTCAATTATTAAACATAGTATTAAGATTAATTTATAGATTACTTTCAGCCTAAGATATAAGTAAAGTTTTTGTTTATGTAAGAATAACTCAATAAAACAATATAATTGTTTAAAATATTTTTATTGTAACAATTACTTAATCTAACGTTTAATATAAATAGTTGTCTTGACGGTTAACATTAAACATATGTTGCAAAGTGTGTAAAATCTGTCCTTAAAAAATCATCTATTTAGAGGATGGACCAAAAGTAAGTGACAATACTATTACTCACGGAGGTATGTGTCCCTTACATGGAGCTCACTGTGAAAGTAATAGCGCTGAAGGCGAAAAAATATTTTGCGATTTGTATGGGTAAACTCATTTCGCTGGGGCGCTCGTCCAAATAGCATTGTGTGGGTGTTTTCAGCGCTGCCACTTTCACAGTGTATTCTTTATAAGGAATACATTTACATCCTAAAGTATTATCACATCCACCCTGTATAAAAATAAGTCGGGTGTTTCTTCCTGACGCTATATCTCCAAAAGAAAAGTAACCACTCGGAAGGAGGCGCGGGCAACAGCTAGTTATTAATAAAAGTAGCAGGTTTAAGTATGTAAAAAATAAATAATGAAAGTTTAGGTTTTTTTAAAGAAAGCTGGGTTTAGAAAGAATTATTAGCATGTAGCACAAGCAGTATTTTCATGCAGTGGTTATTTTCAAAGAAGTGTGCACTACGGTTTTTAATTCACTTTTAAGATCTTGCTTAATATTCTACTTCTTAACTGCACCTAAGGACAGTCTAGTACTAAGTACGTTCCTATACTTATAATACTGAGACTATTGCTACCTACTAAAAATCATATTTTGTTAATACCTTTCAAACTCTACTGGCGAGTAAAATTGTTTTAGATAACCTTTTTGTAGTAGGTTAAAATTATTTTCGTCTAGAAGTTATTGCTAACGTTTGAGTGGTTTTACCATCCTACATACAGTGCATCCTACGCAAAGCATTAACAATTCGAAGTATTTTTGAATACTTTTGAAATGCCCGCCATACTATTTACACAACACATCTCTGAATCGGGTTTTAACGAGAAATCAGAGAGGAAATTTTTACCCTTCAAAGATTTTTCACAAATCAAACATTTTTGCCGTGGGAGCCATGCTTCGGTTCGAATGGGCCTGCTTGACCAAGTGCCGAGTGCGAGTTTTTTTTACATTCGATCGTGAACGCGTTTACTAAGATTTTATATGGGGATACATGTGACCGTGAGCATCGCTAGGAGGCGCTGTACAAATTCCATATAAGATCTAAGACCTAAGTAAGCGCGAAACGCGTTGACGGTCGAATATGAAAAATAAACTTGCACTCGGCTTTCCGACCGGCCTCACAGAAAACCGGTGGATAAAATACGGCACCATCACCAACTGTTTTAGCACTTGCGGTGTTTTTCGACTTTCGAGTGAGTGAGTTTACCGAAGGGCAAAACCTTATTCCCTACCCCTATTCCCTTTCCTTATTTCCGTAGCATATCTCTCATAAAAAGGGCCGGCCACGCACTTGCATGCAACTCTTCTGATGTTGCAGATGTCCATTGGCGACTGCAGAAGCTTTTTATCAGGTGACCTGTCTGCTTGTTTGCCTCCTAGTTTCATTAAAAAAAAAACAAAAATTGGTGTTGTAGGAGTGGGTATACATAATGGCTTCTTCATAGATCTACAAGTTTCTTTAAATCTATATTTCACTAAGATTCGTATGCCTGTTTTTTTTTGTAAGACAATCAATAGCCATTATTTTTCCATCGAAAACATTAAAAATTATACATATGATGAGATTCTAGTAGTAAAGTACAATAATTTGACGTATATCCAGCAGCGGCGTTAGGAGGTACGACGCTGGGCGACCGCCCGGAGCGTCGCACGCCATATAAAGGGGCGTTTGGTTGATTTTTTTGTATATATTTGAATTGAAGTAAATGGGCGCCCGAAAAAAAAATGGGCGCCCAGGGCGCTGGTGGGGCTGTCGCCTTCCATGCGTGTATCAGTTGCATTATATTTGGCTATAAGAAGTGCTTAAACTACAACGACATTCATTTATAAAGACATTCCTAATTTTCGCTAGAAATTGTAAATCTCTTCTTTTATTACCTACAACTTTAGTACAATTATTTTTATTTTTCATAATAGGTACTGTCGAGGGCCCATGGGAGCCTCTGGGCCACATAACTTAAATCTGGACTTCCCGCCCACAAATGCCCATTGTGATATTACTGAAGAATGTTCAGCGGCACTTCTTAAAGAACATTCTTCGACCCGTATGCTATCCCCAATTCCAATAAGAATACTTCTTTCCTTGTTCTTTGAGAATGGCTTTTACGTTGATGTCCGCGTCTATTAGTTCTCTTCGCTTCGCCTTCTCCATTTTGATAAGTTCAAGGCCCCGCTTAGCGGCACAGTGGTATCGTTGGCTTAACGACGCCTCTGAACCTTTTATTCGTGGAATGTGACCGGTATAGCCCGCTATTGGAGGAAATTCTGGTGAGATTGTGTTTTCTGAAACATAAAAGTTTATTGTGTAAGGATAATAGCAAAACTAATTTATGATGTAAGTTAAATTGCATTGTAAATAATGTAATAATTTGAAAATTCCTTTTTTTTATTATTGTACAGATGTATTTGCCATATTGTAATCCTAATTTATTGTGCACGACTTCATAATCATTCTTACTTACTGAATAACTTGCCTTTATATTTGTTGATCTCAACGAATCGGTCGAGGTCTCTTCGTATCTCGTCTCTTGAATGGACGGTCTCCATTTTTGGGGCGCTCTTCGTCCTGATGTAGCTTCGGTTCAAGTCGGACTGTCGTCGGAACTCGCTCTGACTAACGTTGAAGTTAGCCATACAGTCGTCGGCTGTTCGTCCGTATGATTTACCATACCTGAAAAAGTTATACAGGATTGTAAAAAAAAATAATTTTTTTGGTGCATACCTATTTGCTCCTTATAAAATGTACTGTAAACAAAAAGTTTATATTCTAATTTTGATAAGTATAATAATTAGAATATGTAAAGGGCAGTCCTTGACTGCAAAGGGCAGCGCCGTTTTTTTTGGGATTTGTATTGACAAGTACTTTCTGGTACTCTAGTGTCAAAAAATTAAAAAAAAAATGTTCTTTCAAGTTTCAGCGCTGCTAGTGCTATCACTAAGCTGAAGCACACGCAGGGAGTTCATACACACAGGGGCGTATTTTAAGATTGCGCGCCCCGGGCTCCTGTAGCTTTCAGCGTCTTCGTTATAGGGCCACTATAGCTCTTGCCGCTAGCTGTTAGCATCTTCATACCCACTTAAGGCGTGTGCTAGCTATATACACCAAATTAAGGCTTTGTATTTTTTTCGGAAAAATTGATAGTCTAGCTCAAAATGGTTCGGTGACTTTATTACAAAGCTTTGTTTAGAAACACAAGCGTAGCGTGTCTTAAAATTGCCGGAGCCCGTAAAAATATGCTTGGGGGTAGCTGTTTTATTTTTATAATAAAATTTTATTAATTTTGCTTTAGCACGTAGAGGACGGCCCATTGCCTGATACCTTACAATTATTGGTAACTCTGAGGTGGTAGCCACGCTATTCTAAATTAAAATTAACGCTGCTTTATTGGTCGTATATTTTGAGAGCATACATCTTATAAATCCCTGTTGTAAGTCCATGTTTATTATAATACGAATGAATAATTATGGGATATTTACGTAAAGTTCATCCCGGGTACATATCCCGTGTAGCCTATCATTAACCCGGAGCTCGGTCCGCGCGGTCGCATCGTTTCTATCGGTGGCCGTGGTGGCTGACTGCTTAGCTCGTAGTGGTCACCGGGACGGTACTGCAGGGGTTTTCTAAAAAAAAAAGGGATGAGTATAAGCAAAAGAGTAGATGAACTGTTTATAAATCGTTACAGCCAATAGTTGTCTACAGAGCAATAATAGGCGCGTGCTTCGTCTGCTACAGCAGAATATGTGTTATTGTCAGTAACGACGCCGTTAAGTCATATGAGAAAATATATAAAATTATATGGGAGTCGCATGTTGCATAAAATACTTACTTGAATAAACCCTTGGCTCGGATTTCTTTTAATATTTGTCGCGTGTTGTCGCCGTAGCATTTTCCATACCGAAACTTTAGCAAGGGGCAATGTCCTGTGTACCTGAAATGAAAAATGAAAAATTAATTGTTGCTTGCGAAAATTTTATGTGTGACGTAATTTACATAGTACTGCGATTATATGGGCTGACATTGTATAATTTAAGATTTTATGTAGATTTGATCAAACATTTTCTTAAATACGTCCATACTTCATAATATTATAAATGCAAAAGTGTGTCCATTTGTTTATCTGTCTGTCTGTTACCTCTTCACCCCTAAAGCGCTGTACTGATTTTATTGAAGTTTGTTATATACATGCTTTGAGTCCCGGGAAAGGACATAAGATACTTTTATCCCGGAAAATGTACGGTTCCCGCGCTATAAACTAATTTTAGCGCAACTGAGTTGTGGGCATAATCTAGTAACTAATCAATTTATTTAGGTTATTGCTCCATTATGTACTATTGATACTTAAGAGTCATGTAACTTAAGAGCAGATTATAATGAAATATGTTAATATTACTTTCGTAAGCTAAAGTTTATTTGCTACAATCATTTTCTATATCTGAAATCTAGATATGGCAGTGGGGAAACGTTTGATATGTATCGACTGAAATCGCTTACAAATTGAATTTGAAAAAATTGGAAAATTTCCAGAGAGATATTTCAAAATATAACCTTCGTGAAGATGCCCGGGAGATTGACGTCAATCATCCAGAAAATGTGTGATTACCTGAGGGAAAATATTTCTATCCTACGCTAAATGTTTTGAACGTAGTATTTGTGATAAGTTTGTTTAGGATATATAAAAAAGTAACATTTCTTTAGTCTCTACATAATTTTATTCGCATCTTCATGGACAATCTTCATATAAGAAGCAGTAGCCTGATGGAAGGTGCAGGACGAATGGGAAATCGCAGTCACACCTCGACCAATAACAGATGATACCCATAGACACCGCGACCGGCTCATCGCAGGTCCTCTGAGAGGGCGTCGGTCTGCACTCACTATCTACTCTATGCATGAAATCGGGGCAATTATTTACACCTGAAAGAAGAAGGGGCATTTTGTACCCATCTATGTTGCACAAAACTTAAATGAAATAAGGGCTTTGTCTTTATGTTACGTAATTTCGATTATTAGTGCAACTAATCATGCCAAAATTAAGCAATACATAACTTCACCTTAGAATCCTTCTCAAAAATTTCAAATACTTACAGGTATGATTATAGGACAAACACCCTTTTGTTCCTATTTGCGCATAATAAAGTGTGACCGATAAGCTTATTCCGTGGAGTAAAATTAAAACGAAAAACATATTCAGTTCAATAAAGGTAAACTTTAGTTTTAAGTAACTAAGTTAAGGGATGCACGAAATCTTTTAATTCGAATCGTTCAAGCGACTGCGGTAAAGGTACGAAATCAGTGGAAACACTGTATGATGTATTGTCAGTATTGTTTCATAGCTATTATTTGTTGACATAACACACTACGACCACAAAATACGAAGGGATGGCACCATTCACTACTCTTCTCTTGCTTTTTTTAAATAAATTTCGGAAAACCTAACTGAGATCAAACTACGGCGCTTAGGGGAGCCATCGCGAAGCATTTGCAGCTGGCTACACCACTTTCAAGGGCTTTCCGCCTTTTGGCCTTAATATTTTTATAGAACTTTTGCGTTTTTTAAACATACATGTGTACTTACATATTGTATACTTTAGTACACTTACTGTGTAGTAAAGTACACAATATACAACTGCTTGTTAGTAAACTGTAGCCAAACGCCTATGACCTTCAGTAAATAATAGCAAACGTTTCTATAGTTACATTCAAACTATTTTTAAATCCTATTGTGTAAAAGCAGAAGTAAGTCATGTTGGCACTATAATATATTCTCTACAACATTCGTCTGTTCGTTGTGTATTCTGAGTAAATACTATATCTAGTGATAAAAGTAGACAAGTGACAACCCTATCCCACTTCTTTCGGATCGGACTTCGGATTACAATTTATTCCTTACAAAATGTTAAACCTAGTAGAGCAGACCTCTACCAGGCAAAAACTGCAACTTAAAATGTACTTTACAAATTTATTCCTTACAAAATGTTAAACCTAGTAGAGCAGACCTCTACCAGGCAAAAACTGCAACTTAAAATGTACTTT
>JAOTAV010000130.1:0-10798 GCA_026546445.1 Cyclargus thomasi | reverse complement strand
CAGAAAAGCTGGAAGTACCCCCCATTCAGCGCGCACATCGACGAAGAGGGTAGGATCTACGCGCGCGGCTCTCAGGACATGAAGTGTGTGGGCATGCAGTACCTGGAGGCCGTGAGGCGGTTGAAGGCCGAGGGGGTGACGCTGAAGAGGACTTTGCACCTGAGTTATGTGCCAGGTAAGTTTAACTGTGTGCTGTAGTACACTTAAGGCAGGGGTGATAAGGGGCATTAGTCAACTTCAGCGTTAGTTCTACCAACACCCTAGGTGAGGTTCTTTTGTCGTCCTCTAACTTCAAGTCGAATACCTACAAACAACAGGCTGGTGCTCTGGGCGGCTGCCAAGCGTCGCATCCCCCAACGCCTTTGAGTCACTGATGGTACAGTTACGCGGTTAACGGCACTAAAATATGACTGCATTAGTGTACGGAAACCTTTTCTTGATGTTGACTGTGACTTCTGATCCACGCTCATCATAATATAAAACACTTTGCACTCAAGGGTACTACAAATTTTGTGGTTAAAGCGTGAATTCCAATTACAGACGAGGAGATAGGCGGTCATGACGGTATGCAGAAATGGGTGTTGACCGACTCTTTCAAGGGTCTAAACGTGGGCTTCGCTCTGGACGAGGGCTTGGCTAACCCCACCGAAGAATTCGCGTTGTACAACGGAGAGAGGTGTATTTGGCGTAAGTTTTAACCATGTCTCAAATTTAATTAAAACTTGAACAAAAGACTGGAAAGTCTATAAGACCTATACATAATAAAACTTCAATTTTCTTCTAGATTCTCTGATCAAATATTAATAAGATGCAGATATCCCTTTAAAATTGAAACACTATCTGACACAAAACTACTTAAATCAAAATCAGGTGTATTGAAAAATAAAACAACAAATCACAATCGTACAAAAGTTAAAATCGTGGTCTCGGAGCGACAAGGAGTGGAATATCGCTTAAGTGCGGTTGCCGGTGCCACTTTTTAGACGATTTTTTGAATATTTATAATATTAGCATTTTTATGATAACTGTTAAACTTTCAACACATCACAGAGATGCATGTGCACTGCTCTGGTCAGCCGGGCCACGGATCTCTCCTGCTGCCCAACACGGCCGGCGAGAAGCTCCGCATCATCATCAACAAGTTCATGACGCTCAGAGACGAGCAGAAGAAGATCCTCGACAGCGACCCAAAGCTGACCATCGGTGACGTCACTACTGTCAACATGACACAAATCTACGTAAGTGTCGGGTAGTTCAGAAAATTGTAAATCTACCTAATTTTCTTTCTCAATACCCGTGAAAAGTAGGACAAAACTGCAATGTTTTCACGCTAGAGTGAGAAATTGTGACAGATTATGTATTTATATTTTATAAAAAAAAAACAATATCTTTAAAAAAACGTCTAAAATCGTACTATCAAGATCAAGCCCAATCTATTTCAAAACTTCTTGTGTTTGGTATATGTAGGTACACTATTATTTTTTTATTATTTTAATAATATAATATAATAATATCTATGGACGCTTCACACCACGTCAATCTGGCCCTGTGCTAAGTACCCGAAGGACTTGTGTTACAGGTACCAGACAACGGAAACATATTTAATACTTTTATACTATACACATACCTAAGATTTTTATTATTTACACATATTTAATGTCCATCCATGACCCAGGAACATTCAAAAACTTTTTTTTTTGTTCCGTCGGCGGGATTCGAACCCGCGACCGCCGGCGTAAGTTACCAAAGCTCAACCACTGCGCCACAGAGGTCGTCAATTTTATTTTTATATCTGTCTAAAATTTAAGTGGTTTATTCAATGATTATTATTAAACGCAATTTACTTATTGCATCATTATTTGAAGGACTATTTGTTTAATTAACAAAAATATTGTTCTATTTTTTGTTATGATTGTAAAGGGTTGCCTGGAAGAAACCGCAGAAGCGGCAAGGCCGCCTATTTAACCGACTTCCAAAAACGAGGAGGTTATATGTTCGGCTGTGGATATATATTTTTTTATTGCTATATGGGGGAAACGCATAGTTTATCAAAACTATTTATGAAATTATAAATTTACAAAGCTATTGCTATATTCGAATATATCTATTTAATAAAGAATCTATAAATAAATATTTCTATTGCCCCATATAACAACAAATACTAAAAACAAAATAAATTAATTATTGAAGGGTGACTCTCATACAAGAAACATGATTTTATGCCAGTTTTTTGTATTTTGCTTGTAGATGTCGCTATGTCAGCAGGTTACATCTCACAAGCGGTAGCAGTAGTCGTTTTATATAGTTGTTAATGCACTCTAGTCGATAAGAGATGTCGTTATAGGGTCTTCTACATCGCACTTTCGTTTTGAAGAACATGTATGGCATAACTGTATAACTTTCAAAAAAATACAACTCGTATTTGACATGTACATGAGATATATATAAAGGATAGTACGAAACCCTTTGAGTCAAACACACACTTGACCGGTTTTATATTTACAATCTCTTCTTTTTCATGCATTCTAATTTAAAAAATGGTAAGTTTTTAAGTCACTTCCTTATAACTTGCAAACGACTGCCTACTTATAAAAGTCGGTGTAGTTTAAGAACGAGGTTTTTAATTATTGCAATCAAACATTTAGGCTTAAGACTATCATAACATAGGGCGCAATAGAGCATTTTGAAATTCAAATTCGAATCGAACTAGTACAAAGCAGTAAAGTTTACACTTTTGTACCTAACATGGGGCGGCAGAAGTACTGAAATTCACTGTCTTCCTAGGAGTATAAAACGCTGCATTCTTAATTCAGTAATTGTTATTTATAAATCCAGACCAGATTCGAAGTAAAACAATCGACAAACAAATTTTCGCATTTCAGGGTGGTGTCCAATCAAACGTTCTTCCGGAGAAACTGACAGTGGTGTTCGACTGCCGTCTAGCCGTGACGGTAGATCACGTGGAGTTCGAGAACATGGTGAAGGCCTGGTGCAAAGAGGCCGGGGAGGGAGTCACGTATGAGTTCGAGCAGAGAAACCCGCCCGTTGCCGTGACGAAGACCGACGCCTCCAACCCCTATTGGGTAGCGTTTAAGGCCGCCGCTGACGAGATGTGAGTAGATAATTTAAGGTTTTTGTAATAGTCATGGATCGAATGAAATGGGTAAATAGAGAAACTACGCAATTGTTGTTTACAATACTATTTTTATTTATTGTATTTATATACTTGTTGTTGATTACCTTGACTTATTAGTGATGGTAAATTAAAAAGTGGACACTTTCGCATTTATACTACCACATAGTCGAAAGTGTATACACTTTTGCATTTATACTATCAGAAATGCAGAAGTGTATACACTTTCACATACACCAACACAATTACAAAAGCGTACCCACTTTCGCATTTATACCATCAGGAAAGTGAACCTATCTATTTTCAAACGGTCTATTCGCCGATTCCAGGAACCTCAAGCTGGACGTCCGCATATTCCCCGGCGCGACGGACAGCCGGTACGTGCGGCGTGTCGGTATCCCGGCTATCGGCTTCTCGCCCATGAACAACACGCCCGTATTGCTCCATGATCACGACGAGTTCCTGCACGCCCACGTGTTCCTGCGAGGCATCGATATCTACACGAAGCTGATACCGGCTGTAGCCAACGTGTAAATAAATGGCAACTACAAAAAGACGCGTCCAAATTATGTGCAATATTGAAATAGATTGACAAATACACTTTGGCATTTATTAATAACCAAAATGTTGGCTTCTCGTTCATGAACAACACGCCCGTGCTACTCTACGCCCACGAAGGGTCCTTGCACGTCTACGTCTTCCGGCACGGCATCGATTACTATATTACGTTTAGCCGATTAACTGCAAACTGTGTAGAACATATTTAAAAAGTAACAACAGTTTTTAATTTATAATTAACCAAATTGTGAACTATACAAGATTAGACTTAACTGCAAAATGACGCATCTAAAGCACTTTCAGCGAATTCACATAAACACTTTTTCATTTATAAAATACCAAAGTGTTGACTCGTGCTGTTAGGCCTACCCAAGTCCAATAAACATATAATATCTGAAGCCTCACTAAGAATCTTGGTTGGTACGGTGGTAGATACTATAGTGTATCGTTATAAAATTTACGAAATAAAGAATTTTATGGACGGTATATAATTTAATATCTAAATTCTAGTTTTTAAAGTTGAAATGTATTAAAATGTATATTTAATGGGTTCGATTACCCCAACTAATGACTTGAATTTTATGATATTATATGTAACCAGATTATCAATAATTAAATATATTTTATGATAATAATGTTTAAAATGTTAACATACTAATTTATTGTTAAATCATTATGAATAAACTTGTTAAATATTTATCTTGTTATTTTTTTTCTTAAAACATGGTAAATAAAAACGCAATTTCTTCGTTGTTTTTTAATGAATAATGTCAGATCTAAATATAGATGATACAATACGAATAGATAACATTAAATTACAACCGAATGACAAACAAACCTACAGACATATCTTTGCTATACATAGCTATACCGTTACGTACACATCACTTAAGCCCCCTGCATATATAAGCGATATACTAAAGACCCCTCTTCACGATCGGATCATGATTTATAACCGCCACAAGGTATTTCGTCCATCCATAAGCCAACATCGAAAGGCCGCATTAGGCAAATGCAAAGAGATGTCTTGTAGGCGTTTGCGTACAAAAATAGCAATGTTTCTTTCAGCCGGTCCAGAGATAATTTAGCTCCTATTCTAAGAACATACGGAACACACGCATATAAATTTAACAATATCACCTGTCTCGGAAAACCCAGTAAAATAAAAAGAAAGAAAAACATTGCTCATTTTTGTACATCAATATAACACAACATAACAGTGCCTACATAAGTCGCAAAAAAATTAAAAACAATAACAAAAATATAATTTCATAATTGTGGTACTATTTCTAATGAGTCCTACTTTTCAAATAGAAAATATTGTCGCTGATTAGATCGTTAAAAAGGTTCAATACATAAATATCAAAAGTTTATTGATATGTAAAATTTTATAATAGTTTATTTAAATTAAAAGATACTACGTTCGTTATAGTAAGATGACCTATGGTTTCGTTTACATTTATACTACCTCCAAAAGATATTTCGAATTTAAATTAAACGGTGATATGTATTAAATATTGCAAAGTACACGGTCGCACAAATTTTCTGTGTTATAATGAAACAAAGCAGAAACAATATTAGAACAATAGGATAAGTCAAAAGTTGACAGCATGCAGCAAATATTAGGATTACTTTCGAGTCGACTCTTTTATAACAAAACAAAAAAAGTATCTAAGGTCTTCTCTCGATTTTGACGACAGCCAATAAAAACCCGCGCCACGACTAAAGTCGACCAATCACCGCGTAGCTTGCGTGGGAATAGTGAATCACCTCTCACAAGTAGTATAAACATAACGAATTGTCGTAGAATATTTAAGACAAACACTACATAGTACAAAATTAGTTACATTAAATAGTATACAGAGGAGTTTTCGTATCGATAGAAATGCTAAGAGATTATCGAGTCTAAGTCGAGTTTATTCTAATATTCGAGAAACTAAACTATTAAGCAAACCAGTATCACACTCTAAAGGAATGTAAAAAAGTTAATTGCTCCTAAGATGTCTGTTTTGAGAATAAAAAGTATAACTAAGACTACCCGAGTAATCATAATATAAAATATATCACCTCAAATCCCATTACATTGTTGTTATTTGTTTATAGTGATTAGTTTAAAAAATTATAGAGAAATCAAGGCCCACTTTTATATTAATTTTCAACCAACTAACAATATTATGGGGTAACAAACATTTAGAAAACGTTCACACATAAAGGGAGACTGCACTACGCGACGCTACGCGACACAATAGTTGTAATCGTTTCGTTTCTTCTGTCGCGCAAATTCTGCATTGTGCATGTTGTAATGACGTCAAAATCAACGTCAAAAAACATACGAATTCTGTGACTTTGACATGACATGATTTTGGCATGCGCAACGCAGGATTTACGCGATAAAGAAATTGAAACCAATACACTTGACGTTCCATAGAACTAAAGTTTTATATCGCTCAGAGTCGCTTAATGCAGTGTCACCTTGACAAAACAACAAATTGTGATGTTCTTGACTAGCTGATGTTAGCTTAGAGTAGCGACATCTAAGAGAACTTAATATTATATTGATAGTCGTAATCAGATTTAAAAATTGATATGACCTATCCGTTTAAAAAAGTAGTACATATAAAATGAAATAGATGCTGTCATTTCTATGATTATAAAATTAATCTGAAAGAAACATGTGTTAAGAAAAAATATTGTGCACATATAAAAAGTCTAAAAGAAATTCGGACGCATAACCGTCCAAATCTAATATCGAAAAAAACGCGTACACATTAAAATTTAAATTACGAACACATATTATGTTACATCACTAACATATTATGACGAGCTAGCAACACTAGCGATTTTACAATTTAGTATAGCAACCCCTTACAATGATTAAATACGTTAAAAAAATACATTCGAATTATTAAAAAGAATATTGCTGTTTAGTAGACATTGATTAAAAGATTATTGCGAATACTTACAAAACAAAGCAATATTAGAAAATTGTTTAATTCTTACGTAATTTTTTGTATTATTATTGTCTTAAAAATTAATATCATTTCGGCGTTAGTACATTAAAACTGATACGTTAGTTGCCTAAATTCATAGCCACGAAATAATACTCCTTACATTCGATTTTACCACATACAGAACCACAAACTTACTATTATATTATATAAATGATTGGTTGTTATTAACACGCTCTTATTAGGTAGACCCGTATGTATGTAACTACTAGTCCGTAATCAAATCTAAGAAAACAAATTTTTAATATCTTTGTTTAAAATTTTGGTGATTTTTTTTTTACTTTGGCATTGTAACACAAAAATATTGCTCCTTAAGTCTTTAAACAAAAAAGTACTTGTATAGACAAGTCACTGATATCTATAATTAAATACGCTGGGCTGATGACAAACCTAAAGGAGATTAGATTTGTGCCAATTTGGCGCTGATGGCAGTAGTGGCCGGGAAAGGAACTAAAGATAGAAATGGGACAATGAGATAAAATATATCGATAAAAATGTATTATGCTGCTTAATTAAAATTTTATGATGCTATCGTAGACGGAGTAAAGTAGAAAGGTTTCTTTTGAAAATAATAATATATCTGCATTGATTTAACGTTATTTATTACTTACCTTTACACAACTATGTCACAAATATCGCTATAAAATTTATAACCAGAAAACTTCCAGCACTATTGAATGTCATTTTGTTGTTGTGTCATGTTTTCATTCATGATTAATCGGCCATTTGCAATTTACGACTTTAGTTCTTTTCCCGACCAGGCGGGGCGCTTCAAATCGTCTCAGTAAAGAGCTGTAATTTCAAAGGGTAACGTCAGTCCAGCGTATTTATATAAAAGAGGTCAGTGACACGAGTACTTTTAAAGCCACAAGTTTTGAATTTATGTAAAAATGTAGTCGTTTGTGGGTCTGTTTGTGTGTCAACAGTAATATCAATACTTAACTATTTCATACGCCTTATACAACTCCTACGAATATTAAAGCAAATCTATTACTACATTCTGGGAATGTATTCAAACACAACTATTTATATACACTGAATAAATTATAAAAAAATATATTAATTGATACCGCACTAATGACTACTATGGTAAACCTAGAGATTCGTTCTTTGGAAGAGTCATACGTACCCCGTGATGAAGCGCTCCAAAATTACAGAATGAATTTTAAAGACATGTAGGATTCATTATAACCGATGTTGTAAATATCTAAAATAATATTATAATTACCGGTGTAAAAATTGTTAAAAAATATAATCGTTTTAATAAAAAAAGGAACAAATAAGTAAAGTGCAGTATGAGCAAAATTATTTCTAACTAAAAGTCACTAAATCTCATTCTGTATTCAGAAAGTTTGGTTTTAAAATTATTAATATTGGTGTTTGTTTTGGTAAGATTGTAAATCAAGAAACAAAGAAAGAAACGCAAAGTCTATTATGAGATTACCAAAATCTATAGTTTAATTTAACAACATTTCAGCTTATTGGCTATAAGTCCATTACAAATTGACTTCACCATTACATATTTATAATCGAGCGCGTCGCGTTTAATATATTATGCAACATTAACAAGTGACATTATAAATGTGCCACCATTTTTAAATAAAAAATATCATGATGTTGAATAAACAATGTACATATCGACGGCAGAAAACGGAAGTGGCGTATCTAAAAAAAACAGATTTACTCCAGGGCCAAAAAACTGTTTAAAAAAATTATAACACATTGAAATTTTGAAGACGCCTGTCGTATAATCTAATATGAGATATGTTCAAACTTTCAACCTTTTTTCTTAATTAATTAAAGTATAATTTTTGACTCTGGTGTAAAGTTGAACTTTTTGAGATACGCCACTTCCGTTTTCTGTCGTCGATATAATCCGGACTAGCCATATTATTGGAATGCGTTTACAAGCAAATCATTGGAATGTTTTTTTTTGTCCTGTTAACATCATAACCCTATAACACTTAGCTCCTTATTAATAAAAAGATCTACACTGTATGTATACTCCTTTTTAGTCACATAGTTTCAAATGTTAAGACATATTTAGCAGCATCTAAGGCACCGTAAGGCCGTTTGTCCATAGAACGCCGACACAATCAATGAGATTATTTTAGACAGATGAAACGCCACTGTATGACATAGGCGACAGGGTTCATTTTGCTCTACGTCCTACAGATCGACGACGACATGGACGCTAGAGCAATGTCGCTAGAAAATATTCTCGGTTGACGGCAGTGGTGGACAAACGACGTGACAGGCAAAGACATCTAAGGTTGTAGGTGTCGATTATGATTAAAGTTTATAACGTATCCACTATCCATACACAGTGCGAATCTTTTTATTATCGGTATATAATATACGAGTAAACAAACGGTTAATAGGATAATACTTCCGGTACGTTACCATGCGTCGGTGTGTTATAGCGGGTTGGCGTCGCTCGGCAGCGAGTGGACGCGCGCTGACAGTAAATTGTGGAGAATGAATACGGCGGGCTTAGGGCTGCCCTCCATGTCCAGCTCCTGAAATTGATTAATGTATATGTGGCGGTACCATAACGGATGGATGGATGTATCACGTCGGGGTCAAAAGTGTGGCCGAAGGAAGATCTTCCGATCGGGCGAGTTGTTAGGCCCGGCCAGGCCGAAGCCCACGTGATTCATTTTAGCTGTCGTATATACAGTGTCGGACTGAGACATCTTTGATAGCGCGATGCAGGATTATTGCGCTTATGCTACAGCCACATCTAGTTTTATAGGTGATCCTGCGTAAGAATGGTGCCGGAGTATTACGAAATACAACTGCTTTTAATTTCTTTAAAAAAAATTAAAATTAGTTTATTAGTTATAAATACTTAAAAGTCACGTGAAAAATACGAGTATTCTTGTACGCCTCGTGAACAAGACCGAAAGAGTACGTAGTGTAACATTGCCCTCCATCATTTCAACTAAGTGTATGCCAAAAATACAGTGGATTGGTTGCATCGTTTGGGTGTGAAGGAAGAACAAACAAACACACTTTCCAATTTGTAACATTTGTACGGATACATTTGACGTGGACGTGAAGCATAAACAGACTTTCCCATTTATCACATGAAAAGGGATACACACTACGTACCAGTGTATCATCGTCAGCGAAGTGCAGCAGCAATGCGGCGCGGTCGTCGTCGGCGGAGGCGCGTAACGCGTGCAGCGGGCGGCGGTAAAGCGCGCGCGCGCCGCCGCGCCCGAGCGAGCCGCACGCCTCCCACACGCACACGCCCCCCGCGCCCAGTGAGAGACGCGCACCCGCGCCGCGGTAACGACAACCTGGGGGAAATCGTTTTTTTTAATTGAAATTAATACAATAAAGGACACGGACCTCGGAACATAAATGGCCGTAGCGCACGTACGCATAGTCCCCGCCCCCATTAATACTCACGGAAGGTAAACTCCGGCTGAGACGTAACTGCCGCATGAGCTCCGTCCACTAACGCGCCCGCAACCGCCGCTAGATCATGTGGCGTGTCCGCCCGTAGCGCGCGCACGCACAGCCCCGCCGGTGTGCCCGCTCGCACGCCGAGAGCCGCTGCGCCTGCGCCGCGCCGCCACCAAGCGAGTCGCGTCGCCGCTAACCCGAGAGACTCAGCGGGTGCACACCACGCTTCTGCTGACCACGGCGCCGCTTCGTATAATCTACGAACACACGAAATAAAAAAAATACACAGGAATGTCAATATTCCAAAGTAAATGATTTCATCATTACGTTTTAAATTTTTACCTTAGCTCCCTGTCCGTGATAGCGACGAATGTCGGCACCCAACCTTCCGCTTCGTCTGAGTCATCGGAACCGCCCGACGCACCCATCTGAAATGGCATCAAAGTTATTAAACTTTAGACCCCGGCTTAAAGAAAAGAATAATTATTATAAAATAATACCTTGGGGGAAATTGATACAGGGCCAATTGACAGACTATGTCATTTGGTCGGAATATGTTAATTCCATGTAAGTCGTGATCAACAAGTTTATATGCATAATGCACGCACGCAGAACAAAAAAGTGAAGACCATTTATTTGAACTCTGTTGACCTTTCTGTTGTGTTCTGTTCTTGTCTTATGATAG
>JAOTAV010000129.1:0-10798 GCA_026546445.1 Cyclargus thomasi | reverse complement strand
TACAGTCAGAGTCAAGTCAGTTGATTTAGTAAAGCGGTAGAAGCTTTACTAAAACTTGGGATGAAGTTTTGGAGGGGTACACACAATAGCACGTTTCTTGAATTTGTATCACTTGTCCACACTTGTGCATGACAATATTGTTGCGAATGTTTAATATTCGATATATACCGTTATCACACATTAAATATCGAAATAACACAAATTTAACAAGAAATACAAATCACTCTCTCAAATCCCCGCCAAAACTCGACTTGGATTCGTTCGGCTGATCGGCTCCGACAGATGTGATGTGACGTTGCGAAGTTATAGTACGAGTACATTCAATATCTGACATTAGTTATTTTTAAGTTTTAATCCTCTTTGTACGGAACCCTAATAAGTAACTTACACGATTGAGGCCTGGACTTTCAGCGGGCCGGCTTCCAGATTTCTGTTTCCGAACAACTCTGGTGCGGTCGCTCTTATTGTACAGAAGTTCTCTAGTGTAGCTTTAGCTTTCTCTATGTCGTGGAAGCAGCTGTGGACGAAACGGTACAGTAGCATGTCATCTGAAATATACACAAATTAAAGAATATAAATTGAAGACGAAAGTAGGTGAAGTAGATAACAGATAACTAACAACTATAGAGTGAAAGTCGCGTAAAAACACGAATGTTACTTAAGCCCCCTTTGGAAACATTTTGTTTTTCGAAAACAAGAAAGATGTTACTTTCCATCCTTTCAAAAAAGTCTATGCCAAAAATCAAATCGATAGGTTGTTTTGTCAGGGTGTGAAAGAGCAAAGAAGGTCCATTTATTGTTTCCCTAATAATAGTAATTTGGACAAATCACATTATATCATGGCTATATGAAATTCACATTTTTTATTTCAAATCGTTTTTCCGGCCATAATATAGCCTCCATTCACGCATAAAAGGAACGACTATTTTCAAATAGTCAAAAAATTAACAAAAATCGTTTTGAACAATTGATAAGTTAGTAGATGCAACATGCTACTTTGAAATAGTTAGCATGTTGCACCTACTTACCTATCAATTATAGTTCCAGACGATTTTGTTACTTTAAATGAAATGAACAAGAAGTTAGGAAGTATCAGTACGAATTTAGACATGTAGAGAAAATATACCATTAAGATTAACTTATGGTTTGTCTAAAACAATATAAATGGTTAGAAACTTCTTCTGCTCCTAGATTTACGCGATGAGTTTGTCGGTACTAAATAGGTTTTAAATTATTTTAACATCAGATAAGAAGTATAAATACGAAATTAAGTATGATATTATTATAATGATACCAGTTTGAAAAGTATCTAAATTGTAGAATTGTAACGTTTAAAATCATTTCCTGTTATTAGATGAAACATTTTCCTTTTAATTTTTTGTGTATCACAAAAAATATATAATGAAAATGGCATGAAATGATTGCTATATTTTTACTTCAATATCAGCGAATGAGAATGAATTATATAATAAAATATAGTAATGAATTCAGATATCACACGAATTATATACAGAAAACCGGTAAGATTTTAATAAGGGATTCGAACTTGTATAAATAATGGAAAATATATTTGTGCGCCTAGTACAATATTTTAATAAATGAATTTGATTACGATAAAGTGGTTTAGAACTCACAAAATTATGTAATTTTGTCTTCCAACAACCCGTTAGAGATGGATATATACATAAAGGTGGCTTTTCGATCCATGCGGCACGCGACCTCAATTGATAAACATTTTAATATTATATTTATCAAAAAATGAAAAACAGTCTTCCAATAAAAAAAGAAATAATAAAATAACTTCTACAAAATTAGCATAGGCAGAAAATTTAGCAAAACCTCAACAATTTATGGACACAATCTTCATAATTTTGAAGTCGGTACTATGTCCATTTAATCATGAGATAATCTGAAGTCTATGTAACTGGCATGCCCCCAAGAAAACCAAAATTACGGTGATTTTGTTTCCACACAAATTTCGATGAGTTCCCTCGGTTACTAATGGTTCCCGTCACGGTCACCACTATGGTGAACACGGGACCTATTTGAAACAATACTCTATACAACAAAGAAAAAATTTTGAAAATCGGTTAACAAACGGCGGAGCTATGTTTGAACATACAAAAAAAATCCACAGCTGAACATGTCACCTCCTCGTTTTTGGAAGAAGGAAAAAGAAAGTCTCCTCGAGAAGATGATGAAATGCATTTATTGCGCGGCATCAAAAAGTAAATTTTATAACTACTGGGTAGTCTACTAAGTCATAGCAGTTACAATAATAATATAGATCTGCCAATTTAATTGTCACTTATTATGCGCAATACGCAAATACAATAGCATATTAATTAGTCATGAAACAATTTTTTAGTTTTAATTACATACATTGCAAAACACTGCGTACCTTACAGAAGCTAGCATCTGAGTTACATCAACACGTTTTTTTTACTATATTGACACGAAAGGAACTCACCTTATTTACGTATTTATTACATTGACATGAAAGGGACTCATCTTATTTACGTATTTATTACATTGACATGAAAGGAACTCATCTTATTTGCGTATTCATTACATTGTCATGAAAGGAACTCATCTTTTTTAGATTGTCAGCATATTTTAAGATGACCCTGCATTGATACACTTATCACCAATATTGGTCCATACAAACATTGCTTTACAGTAGTGAAGAGAAAATGAAATCTCTAGCCAAGTTTGTCAAGGTGCATTTTACTTTAATGTTTTGTCGGTCGCGACTACTTGTAGCTAGAATCGGAAAGCTACTTTTAAAAAATCTTAACAAAAAGTGTAAGGGCGGAACACTCTCGCTGAGAGCTCTCGGGCGATAGTCTCGCCAGGAGACAACGAGGTCGATAGGCGAGAGTGTGCAACCGCCATGAAATGAAGTTAAAAATACTTTACCGAAATCCTTGGGTAAATGTGAGTGTCTGTTAACCCAGTTCCGCATCTGCTCGATGTAGTAACTACGTTTCATCGGGATCTCGCTGTCCATTCTTAGTTCTTACTGTAAACAAGGTACCATGGAGGAAATTACCACATAAATACAACTCTCATATTATTGGTTCCTATGTTACCAATAGAGTACATTATACACTGTACCATGGGGGAAATTAAAACAGACGAGGAAATTGACGGACCCACGTCATATGGTAAGTCGTAATCTGTCGGTTGGGTTTGACATAGCTCGACCAACATTTAAAGATCTGCAATCTAGCTCTGATTCGACTTCCCTAATTGTAAAATAATAATAATATCTGTTATTATTTTATTATTAGATTTTGCCCGCCCCATATCCTATAGCCTTTCTCGATTATAGAGACAAACACAAATAATTTTTTCAATTCCGGTTCAGTAGCTTCGGAGATAAGCTCGTTTAAACAAACTCTTCAGCTCTATATTATGTGTGCATAAATAATAAAATTTATTTATCTATTAGCCTACTCACTGGGTAGTTTTACCTGTGATTTTTTTTGGGAGTTTTAGAAATTATTATTTTATTAGACTTCAACGTGTTCTTTTTATATAATAAAAGTTGTTGTTTGCAAGTCGTATGATATTTTGCACTAGCTTTTGCCCGCGGCTTCGCTTGCTTGGCATTCGTAAATCGCATTGAGTGTGTTTTAAGTAAAATGTGCTTAAAATTTTTCAGAAAAAGTCATATTCACAATAACTTTTCATACAAATTTCAAGGATTCCCGTCGTTTTCTCATGGATTGCTTCATCAGATCACCTCTTTTATGAAAATGGAGTAAAAATAGACTATATCATACGCAACAATGAAAGAAGTTTGGAAATCGGACCAAAAACAACAGTTAATTTTCGAACATTAACTTCCTTCTTTTAAAGTCGGTTAAAAAGTAGCCTAAGTTACTCCTTATTATATTGACTATATCCCAGTGAAAGTCATGTCAAAATCGGTTCAGCCGTTTCAGAGATGTTAATTATAATATTATGTTACAAACAGACATTCCAATTTTATTGATGACGTAGAAATGTCAACTGGCTCTGTTTTAATTTCCCCCATGGTACAGTGTATAATGTATACACTCTATTGGTAATGTAGGAGGATACCGAAAAATATGAGAGTTGTAGTTTTCTGGTAATAAAAAAGGTTGCATATACGTGACATAAATTTAGCCACGGACTATAATTAGAAATAATTGTTTTTGCGCACAATCGACCCGAGTAAATCCACATAAGTATACACCATAGGTTTAGTCACGAGTCACGATAATTGATAATTGGCTACGTCTCTTGAACTCTGGGATGTCCTTTACGTCGATCACATAAGGTTCACTTAAAAGAAACGAAGGTACAAGAACTGTGAACCAAACTATAACCTTCGTGGCACATGACAGCAGAAAACTTAATTTATTGCAGGATATGCAATTGTTTTACGACAGTTTGTGGTATTGTATTTATTATTGTAGCTTATGGAATTTACTGCAATATGACGACGGCAACTCGATGCAAAATTTTCTAAAATTTGTTTATCACACTGGAACCGTACAATTTTTCGGGATAAAAAGCATCTTATGTCCTTTCCCAGAACTCAAAGTATGTCGATTCCAAATTTCTGCAAAATCGATTTGGAAATAAAGACTAAAGAGACGACAGACAGACAGACACACTTTTACATTTATGTTATTAGTATACATGGGAAACATGATAAATATTGGCATTGAGTAGCGGCATTGCTCATGTAGAATTCGAAAATCGTGTAAAACTACGAATATTTTGTGACTTTAATATTTTTCCTGACAACTACTTAATAGACAACAGAAAGCTATGTCGCCCTTCTTCCTTTCAACTAGGTCTATGCCAAAAATGAAATAGTTGCTTCGTTAAGACGTGAAAGAAGTACAAGGAAAAACATTTTCCTATATATAATATAAAAGAATCGTTATACACAGTAGTTGATAGCGTTAAATGACTCTTTATCAAAACATAAAAGTCGTTGACACAGTTTCACATCACGTCACACTGATATTATAAATTTTTCTTATACTTTATAATATCAATGTGATGTGACGATGCGAACTTTTTATTAAAATTTATAATATATTTTAAATTATAATCAAAAGTTAATGGAACCATACCGCCAAACTAGAGCGAAAAGACTGTAAGCAGACTTTATGTACTGTTTGTATTTTGAAGTCAATAAATATCATACTAAATATTACAGGAAAGAAGTTTCATAAGCATGTTTTGTTAGACATGTTTGTGCGTCTTTATGCAACAGAATTCTATAACTCTACAACGAATAGAGCTAAATGAAAACTTGGGTATTTCAGATAAACTTCTTTATTAAAATTTATTTCTTCTTTATTAAAATTTTTTTATTAAAATTCTATTAAAAAATTGCGGTGGTCCCAATTTCGCGTAGAGGAAAAGACGTTAACGCGCGCGAAGCTATACATTTCATTCCTAAGTAATATTTTTACAACATGTATAAGGTAAAAGTAATTACATTTCATATTGTGTATGTATTCTATAAAGTACACTGTGAAAATCGCAGCGCTGATAGTGAAAATCGTATGTCGGTGGGGCGCTTGCCTTAAGGTTACATGGGCTAGAGGGGTAAGTTTAACCTCTTATAAGTAATTCAAACCGTTTACCACATTAACCAAAAAATATACGCTATAGAATGATCTTCATTCTTTTATTACTAGCGAGAAATTTTCACTAAGTTTATAGTTAATCAGGAAAAAAATAACATCGATTTTTTTTTATTTATTTTATCGGAATTGTTGTTTCTCGTTTTTATTAATTGTATATTAATTAATTTCTGTTAGCGGGGGGAGATTTTCGAAACTCCGAAGGTATGATCAAGGCCGTTGGCGCTTGTAGTCCCCTTCATATGAGACGTCCCAACCCTTTGTATTGTGTAAAGATTTCTTCCATCTTGTATAAAGATTTGAGCACATTGCAATAAAGATAAATACATAATAAATAGAACTGGTATAGATCAGGTGTAACGCCTACCTTGTGTACAACCGTATCGTCCGAAAGCTGACAACTCAATGACGTAGCGAAGTACAGATAACTATATTAATATGCAGCAACTGGCCAGGCGTGAGTCGCGAGGTGACGGGTTCTGCCGCCTTTAAAATGTCACTTCAGAATTTGCTAACAGCGATAGATTTTAATAGATAATTATCAGAACAAATTGAGCAATGAGTTCACTAGTGTAACACTGTTTGCTTGTTTGCCCCCTTATTTTAGAAAAAAAAACTTTTTTAATGGGCTCCTGTCTCCCACAAGTAGAAAAGTAGTAACATATACGTGATCTTCTGTTGTTCATACTTTATTCCTTGTATTTGTCGAGAGATATAAACTTATTAATTACATAATTATTGTTTAATAGTTGGTAGCCGCAACTTCATTGCGCTAAAATTTCTATATCACGCGGGAACCGTGCATTTTCCCGGTATAAAAAGTATCCTATATGCAGCCCAGACCTGAAAGCTAGTAAACAAAAAAAGATTTATTCAAATCCGTTTAGTAGTTCCTGAGATTAGCGTACAAACAGACAATAGTTAACTTTTTTTTGTCGATACGTGTTCTATTACTGTTTCTTAGCACCCCCACATCGATTATTTTTACAGACACTCCAATTTTACTGTTTATTATATGTATAGATGGTCGACTTAGAAACCTCCTCATTTGTTGTTGGTCAATAATAAGGAAACCTAAACGAAAAGAGATTGGTTTCACTCTGCATATTATATGAAAGCACAGAGAGAGTAAGATTTTTGCCAGAGCTTCGATATGTCGCATAACATAGTACCCCTAGCACATAGCGACATTTTGAAGCTTCTTATGCCGATGTGTATAGTTTAAAAGTATAACATTTATGATTTTAAAATTCTTTGAAAGACCTTCCTTTCTCTACCACGTAGTACATTTCCTTACGAGAGCCACTATCACTTTATTATTTATAAAAGTATTTTTAAAAGGCTGGAAATTTAAAATGAAAATATTATTTTATTAATTTTCATTATTAATGAGTATCGAATAATTTATTAGTATAATGTGATAAGAAAATCCACATAAGGAAGTCGTATTATATTCAATAATTGCCGTGTCGGTGCATTAAACATTTTTTTACAATATTAATATAATCGATGATGAATAATAACATAAATCGATAAAAATGTTTGTCTGTATGTTTGTACTCGTCTGATTGTACGCGTTTTCTACTGGAACTACTCGGCGGATTTAACTTTATAAACTGTGAATATTGCCCCAATATGTTGTTGGCTTATCTTTAATAAAAAAATATTTTTAACAAAAAATTAAAACCGAGTTCTAAAAAAAATTTTGAATTCGGTTAAAAATTAATAAACAGATCATGTAAATATTCTACTTTTTACTTGAGACTTGAGTACCGTCATATATTCAAGAACAATGGCGCAAAAAATTTACAATATACATATAGTGGGTATAACTTTATCACTTCTTCTATTTATTGTTTCTATAAATTAAGTTTTTGGGAAACACTTTTTACATAACTTTTATATTTTCACGTTTGGATTTTGACGTGACAACGTCTTATAATTCTATAGAGCTGGCTGCACGCACGAAAAAACATGACTCATGCGTCGTTACCTCGCTCTGAGGCGTTCCGTTTAAGGCTTGGAGTGCAAGCGAGAGCGCGGAACGAGCGACAAAGAGGCACAATCTGCCTTCGCGTTCGACATTCGTCTCTCTCCTACTGGAGTGAACGTTGTCACGTTCAACTATCGTCCGTAAACCGACTTTACAGACAACCGATTTTTTATGTATAATGGGGAAAATTGAAAGAAAGCCAGTTGATGGACCTACGTAATTCTCCACTATACATACTAGTCTATTAGATCTGTTTATATATCATATGACAACCACACGCCCGAGTTCTATGCTTAGGTTATGTACTAACGTTTTAAGGGCTTCTTCCGAATCTTGAACCTACGTAGAAAAGACAATGTCGCGGAGTCGCGTCTCTCGCGCTTTTTGTAGGAATCGTAATTTGGAAAATAAAACTAAATTATGTATTTAAGCAAGTTCCACTAGATAAATAATGAAACTAAAGATTGGTATTAAAATGACTAATTTTTATACCAATCACCACCACTAGTTAATCTTTTAGCTGTATATTTGAAAATGTTTTGAAATAGGCAACTTTAAATTTTTTTACTATAGGGCCAAGTTCATCTGATAGTGTTTCTATTAACAAATTTCACACTGCTATATGCTCAACTAGCAAATATATTTTTTAGAATATTCCGTCAATTTGGAAATGATTCGTATTCGATTTCAAAAACGGCATTGAACAGATATTAAGGCGCCCTTAATCTTGTGTAAGGTAAAAAGGATAATTCTTTACCCTCCCTGATTAAACTACAACCCAGATAATATAGACGCGACTACAGATAATATCGTATGCATACTAATATTATAAATTCCCAAGTGTGTTTGTTTGTTTGTCCATCCTCCACGTTGTAACGAAGCAACCGATAGGCTTGATTTTTGGCTTAGACATTAGTCGAAAGCGATTTTTGAATTCCACCCCCGCGACTTCATCCGCGTGGTAACATAGATGGAAATTTTTAATTTCCTGATTTTTTCGAATTTTTTTTCCGAACTTATTTGTTATAAACCTTACGAAGCCCGAGACCTTTCCAACGAATGCAAAGCCATGGAAATCGGTTTGTGCGTTCTAGAGTTATATGGTCATGAAGGAAAACCATATATATTAATAAAATACTTTAATAACAAATGAATAATTAAATTTAATTACTTAAAAAATAATTACAAAGTACGAAAGCAAAACCTTAGACGTATACTAAGCTACGTGAGACATTTATTTTTGTTTGTTTATTATCAGTAGGATCAAGACATCTAATAAAATTGAAGACATTAGTGAAAGAAGCGGACAGCTAAGATTTTACAACTTTCGAGAAAACACTATTTTTTTCCTAATAAAAATTGCAACAAATCTTGCAATTTACTCATTCTATTATCTAGCTCGTGTATCTAACTATAAATTAAATCCAAATAATTATAATTTCAAATCACTTTTCTGGTCCGAAGGCGTTTTTTACGCAAAAATCCTGGGATTTTTTTATGTCAGTTATCCGCTTCTTCCATTAATGTCTTAACTTGAAATTATAAGCCCTGCCTGCACTCTATTATACATATTGAGTTTTAGTGTTGCATATACGTATGGTAACCAAACAAGCATCCCTATTTTTCGGATCGAAAAATTCGGATAAAACACGGGCTAACTAAAAGACACACAGTTGCTATCGATATAGAGAAATCAAGATTAACTAATCACTTTAATTAGATTTCCTTTCATACTCCTACATCCTGATTGTACAAGCAGGGAAGCTGAAACAGAGCCAGATTGCGTATCTAAGTAAATTGTTCGCGTTGTCAAACCCAGCCGACATATCACGATTTACATGGAATTGACATATTACGACTAAACGACGTAGGTCCTACAACTGGCTCTGTTTCAATTTAATTATTTTTGTTGACGACATCATTATATAAAATAATATTTTCGTTTCGTTGTTTCAATCAGGTAACAGACATTTTTTTTTATTCTTTTATTTTTAGGCCACACATCATAAGATTAAGCCGGCCATCAGGTAACAGACATTAATAAAATATAAATACTACATGATACTGTGTATTTCAAATTTCAAATATACAGTACTCTAAAGATCATTATATACAATATAACTATATTTTATAAAATAAATTACATGGCAAATTACAAAACAGAGTTCAAACATTATTTCATAACATTTTATTATGGCTCTTCAATTTACAAAAAAATTTTGAAGTACAGATAGTGAAGTAGGCGGGAGTGTAGTGGTACTTAAATACTTTATTTAAAACCGACTTCCAAAGGAAAAAACTAAAATAGTAAAAAAGAAACTAAAAAGTATTAAATAAAATTAATATAATTAGTTAGCATGTCATGATTTGTCTAAATTTAAATTTTTGACTTCAAAATGATGAAGATTTTGTACGGAAATAGGCTGATGCCTCACCGAATTCTGAAACAGGCACTATTAAAAATAATTTTTATTTAATACTTTTAGTTTCTTTTTTTATTTTATTCTATTTTCGTTTTTTCCTTTGGAAGTCAGTTTTAATTTTTTGTTAAAAAATAATAATTTCATCCTTTTTAGTGCAGTGGCGTAACTACAAGGTGGGGGGCCGGCAAAATGCCACGGGCCTCCAGCCGGAAGGGGATCCCGATACAATAATCGCTTGACGTGTTTTTGTATTGGATTGACATAGTGGAACGAAAGCGAATTTGCCACGGGCCTCGAACGGTATAGTTACGCCACTGTTGGCATGATATATTTTTTTATGCTATTTTAGGGGTAAGGGAGTAGACGGTAAATCTGATGGAAAGCAACTACCGTCGCCGTAACATCCGAAAAGTAGCATGTGCATTGCCGTTCGGTATTCCAAAGAGTGTACAGCGAGGTACTCAGCTACAGTGTAAAAGACCGGCGGAACAACGTCCGTCGAGATTAATTGTACTTATAACACTGGTCAACAAAAATTCGTAACAAGAAAGGTGCTGACTAATTTTGAATTACCTACCTACCATCATATAAAAACTACTTATATTTACTTTGATTCCATCAGGTATTGTTTTTGTGTTACAGCTACTAGCCATAAAATTAAAGATTAATCGTGCTTTAGTTTTATTTTCACATTCGGAGTATTGAATATTTGAAGAACGTAGTTTTGTTTACTGTTTATTGAGTTA
>JAOTAV010000128.1:0-10801 GCA_026546445.1 Cyclargus thomasi | reverse complement strand
ATTTCTCAAAACACCAAAGAACTCCAGAACTATGTAGGGGGCGACAAGAACTCAGTTCATTTAATTTTTTTTTCAATTTTGGGGGGCCAACTTCACATGCCCAAAAAATCTTCACATAAACGCGTAAGAAACAGAATAAGGGCCTGTTTCACCGCCTACAGATAAGTGTCGGATAGTCTGTCCAAAACTTTTTTGGAGATAAAAAGTTGTGGATAGTCTCAGTCTCAGAAACTTTATCAGCAAACGATAAAAAAGGCCGTTAATAAAATAAAACCTTAAGTTAACTTTTGGCATAGACCAATTACTTTACAATTCCTCTATGCTTTTGGTTTAAAACGACACAAACTACTTCTTATTTCTAACGAGAATTTTCATAAAGCAGTCTTACGGAAAAAGATTTAATTGTGTTTTATAAGTGGTAGGCAAACAAATGGACCACAAACCAAAATACAATAAAAATGTAAAGATAATGAACATACTCGGAGATACTACAAAGACACTATTATCTACCGCGTGTGTCAGTTCAAGGTAAATTAGATACATAAAAAGATTTCATGGGTTTTTTGTAGTTTTCATAGGTTTCCCAATGTTAGTATTGTTTATGATTGTAATTTAATCTTTTGACGTAAGTAGAGAGGTTTACTAAATTTAAACAAGCGCGGGAAAGATGCTGGTCCTTTAAGCCAGATTTTTATACATTACTACTTTAGTCTGTGTTTTGTAAAAAAAAAAGATATAAGATAGCATTCATTGGGGAAGAAAATGGTTTTATTATTAAAAAAAAAAGATTTGTTCTGTAATTCTGTAACACAATATATATTACGAAATATGTAGTAGCTTTTTAAAAGAGACAATTCCTTTTCAATGCTCGTTTTGTGTACATGCTAAGAACAACTTATATTAGATTACTAGCTGACCCGGCAAACGTTGTTTTGCCATATAATTTGGGGGGATGAAAGATAGATGTTGGCCGATTCTCATAGATACCGGATAAGCACAAACAATTTCATCAGTCAAGCCGTTTCGTAGGAGTGTGGCAACGAAAACTGTGACACGAGAATTTTATATATTAGACTATTATATTTTTCAGGTTACCACCGAATTCACAATTGGAAACTCTTAGGTTCAGCTCAAACGCCATAAAAACCTACTGGCCTGATCCGTTTAGAGAGGTGCCCAATTTGAAGAAGCTGTCCTTTTATCATAACGAACTAACAGAAATAACTCCTGATCTCTTCACGAATTTAGAAGGGCTGGAAGACCTGGATCTCTCCTACAACAAGATAACGCAGTTCAATCCATTGGACTTTAAACTCTTACACCGCGTAAGAAGGTTCAATTTGCAAAGTAATGCATTGAAGAAGATCCCCTATGAAGCTCTTAAACCTATGATAGCTCTAGAAGACTTAGATTTGGGTAAGAATGGAATCTACGATGTGCTTCTTAGACGAGTAAGTAGCGATGTATTGAAGAATTTAAAACGATTGAATTTAAATGGGAACAGAATAAGATCTATATCCAAGGAGTCGTTTCCGGAAGATAATGTTATGTAAGTATAAGGTATACCATAGACCAATTTTTTTATAATATATAGAATAATACTTCTATGGGTATTATATATAATAATATGTATTATAAATGCGAAAGTATCTTTTTTATGATATTTAGGAGGCAAGCGAGCAGACGGGTTACCTGATGGAAAGCAACTTCCGTCGCCAATATACACTCGCGACATCCGAAGAGTCGCAAGTGCGCTGCCGGCCTTTATGAGGGGATAGGGAATATAACACACTCACTGCACGAAACACAGCACAGCGCCGTTTCACGTCAGTTTTCTGTGAGGCCGTGGTATCACTCCAGTCGAGCCGGCCCATTCGTGCTAAAGCATGGCTTTCCCACGGCCAACGTCTGTCTGTCATCTTCACGCCTTCACGCCTGAACTGCTGAACCGATTTTGCTGCAATTGGGTATGGAGATATAGAGTCCTAGGAAGGACAAAGGATATCCCGCGCAAGAAACGAATTTTGTCGCAACAAAGTTGCGGGCCACTGTCTAATATAGTATGAACCATTCTCCTCCCTTCTGATGAGGAGCAGATTTCCACCGTGTGTTTCTTTGGAAAATTTGCTGCCTCGCACAGCTGGGCCATCTTTAATCCTAATGGATACACTGGTATATTAGGAGGTATATGACAGAACATACGTTTTTAGAATAGACAAAATACAAAGATATAAAAATCCCATAACGATTGAAAGGCTCATGTGTGCCAAAAGTGCCCACTGGGAAAGTTTTGTCTGGACTCTGGCCTCGCACAGCATATATTGCGATTGACATAGAAATTAATGTAGTTAATGTGTTTTTTTTTTTTGGTCAGCCCTAATTTTTGCCAGCTAGCTTTGTCTCTAATTTAAAAAAGTATAAACTCAATACCTTTGACATTGTAGCTAATTTTCGAACTGTTCACTATAGAGTAAACAGTTCGCAGAATAGATAGAATCCCGAGAAATGGACAACTTTATCGGTGTTATTTGTAATAATTGAATTGCAATTATCTAATCTATTGCAGCGAGCTTCTGGACATGTCCAACAATATAATTGAAGTGATCGAAGAAGACTCCTTCCTGTCCTGTACGAGCTTGCGTGAATTGAACCTTGCGCAGAACAACATAACGTTCACTTTTGCACTGCCGCCCACGCTGCAGATTGCCATTTTGAAGATTAACACTCTGTACCACTGGCCGAAGTTCCCGGTCGGCATAACGTATATAGATCTCTCTTACAATCGATTATCAGCTCTATACGATGAGGATAACGTCCATTTTGATAATTTAGAGGTTTGTACTCCAACATTTTTTAAAGGAAAATAAACCTTAACTTTATGGCTGAAGGATTACGTCAGAGGTAAATCATGTCTGAATGGCGTGTAATTAGAACACTCTTTCACCACCAACAACGAACCACTGTTTCATCAAAATGGGAGCAAAGGACACCAGTAGGCAAAATGCCACGGTGTTAATCGCCATAAAAACACAAGGTCCTATAATTTCTTCGTAATTACAAATGAAAAAGTCCTGCCCAACATCAGAAGAGACATTTCGGTAGGAATTTTCGCACTTAGCCATATAATATGATGGAGGTCACAGCTTCTGTCTTTTCTCGTGGTCTGGTCTATATCCTTTATATGAGTACACCGGCATAATCGAGTCGTAAAACTCATTAATAAGTATAAATAATTTCTTATTCAGGTTTTGAACATTGGAGGCAACCAACTCAAAGAGTTCTATATTGAGAAGAAACTACCGAAACTGTTCAGCTTAGATTTGTCATACAATCTATTATCGGACGTACCAAAATGCTTCACCAGCCAAATTTTTCCCGATCTCGAAGAATTGCGTCTCGACGGAAATCCTATGGAGAGTATTTACTTCAAGAATATAATTGCCCTAAAAACTTTGTATATGAACGATATGAACAGACTGGCAGTAGTCGAAGATAAAGCGTTCAGCAACGTGATTGGACGAAATGACGATCTATTCACGAAAAACTGCTTCTCTCTCTTTCTCTCCAACTGTGCGGGAATGAGAGAGATACAGGAGGGGGCTTTTGACGGCACTTCGTTGTGTGCGGTAAGAGTATTTTTATTCTCATATACAAAATATATCTCCGATTACTATACTGACTTCATTTAAAAATTACATTTGAAGTGGATACTTCTACTTTCAGATGAAAGTAACTGAAACGATACCATCCATAAACCTTTGAAATTTTTATACAGAATTCCGAAAAAATGTCGCAAACTCGCAATTTGCGTACGTATACGGTTTAGTACACAATATGTGCGCCAATTTGCGTATACGTTCAAAATATATTATAAGACGTTCCGTCGCTACGTTACTCTATAAGGCAATAGCAGATTTTTTGTTTAGAATATCATAAATGGACCTTGTTTTTCGTTTTGGAAGGTTTAACTATCTATATAACATCTATTTACTTGACGACCTAGCGCGGTAGTAGCTTAAGTCAGGGCTCGTGGGTCCGAATCCCGCCGACGGAGCAAAAAGTTTCTCAATGTTCCTGCGGGTGTTGGATGTGTATTAAATATGTGTATCATATAATACAAATCTTAAATACGTCTATAGTAAAAAAGTATTAAATATATTTGCGTTGTCTGGTACCCGTAACACACCCTCGGGTACTTACCACGGGATCTTTCACAGATATAATATTATTATTACATAATATTTCCAGCTAGACATAAGCAGCAATAGTCTATCAGGGCTATCCAAGACCCTTCTGGACTGGGGTACGGTGGACAGTGTGAATCTACAGAACAACCCGTGGCACTGCGGCTGTGATCTGCAGTGGGTGGTGGACGATCTCCTGCCCAAACTGTACAAGGCTAACTCGAGATTGCTCACTGAATTGAGGTAAGTGAATTTTATCATCATATGTTAGGAATTCTGTCTCTAAATAGTTTATCTAGATAGCTATAATTTTTTGTTAGCCTGTACTGAAACTACTAGGCAAAGGCCTCCCCCAGGGTCTTCGATGTCTCGCGTTCCAACGCAACTGTTGGCCAGCCTGCCTGGTATGTTTCCAGCTCATCTCGCTTTCTTTTCCTTGGCCGGCCACGATTGCGTTTTCCGTCTTCCGGTACCCACTCGGTCGATATCTTTGCCCAGCGGTCGGAGTGCATGCGTCTAACGTGGCCAGCCCAATCCCACTTTAATTTGGTCGTCTTTGCTCCTACGTCCTTCATCCCAGCTTGTGAGCGAAGTAGCCATACTATATATGCTAATAATATAAAGCTAAAGAGTTTGTTTGTTTGTACGCGCTAATCTCAGGAACTGCTGGCCTGAATTGAAGAATTCTTTTGTGTTGGTTAGTAACACTTATAGATTATATAACATCACGCTACAACCAATAGGAGACAAGCAGTAATCAAGAAATTGTAAAACTGGACAATGTAAAGTTTCACGCGGACGTAGTCGTGGGCAAGAGGTAGTCCATAATAATTGTATAAATCGAAAATTGGAAAATGTGTATATTTGTTTCTTGGTCTTTTTTTTCATGCCATCATGAAGCCAATTGACTTGATTTTTGGCATCAACATAGAGAGAGTAACAAAGGCTACCTAGCAAAAACATTATGTTTCTAAGGAAGCTTTCAAGAATAATGGTATTTTAAATTCCATGCTAGCGAAGCCGCAGGCAACAGCTAGTCCTCAATATAGTGGGATTAAACTTATATTTCTATTAGCCTTATTCATAAAAAAAATATAGGTGCTGAGAGATGATAGATACTTTCTTAGTGCAAAAATACCATAAACGTCGAATAATATAAAGTACCGAGTGTCCGGCTGAAGCGGTCATAACAATGGTGACTCGTTTTTTTTTAAATTATATTTAGGGGATAAGCGAGCAGGCGGGTTACCTTAAGGAAAGCAACTCTCGTCGCCTATGGACACTCGCGACATCCTAAGAGATGCCGATCCTGGCGACACAGGAGATACAGTGTTGGGAATGACGTGTGGTGGGCCAAAGCCCGTTAAAAAAAAAACGAAGAGATGCAAGTACGTTGCCGGCCTTTATGAGGGAAAAGGCATGGGAACAGGGATAAGGGATTAGGTCAGCTGGGCCACCGGTAAACGAAACAACACAACGCCGTTTTACGCCAGTTTTCTGTGTGGCCGTGGTATCACTCCGGTCGCGGCAATAAGCATCCGTATTATGTACTTGAGATCTGGAAATGTCTCATTGGTACACGCCTCCGCCGGGGTTCGAACCTGCACCCTCTCGAGTGCGAACCAAAGGTCTTAACCCACTAGGCAAGAGACACTTATAAATTTTCTACATTCTAGTTCCCTAACAAGTATTCGTTGTTACTGGTGTTATATTTCAGATGCGGTTCCCCTCGCGAGTTCTCCGGTCTGCGTCTGATACACTGGTACAACTGGACCGAGCGAGCTATGTGCGGGGACGGTTATACGTCACATAGCAACTATATGGTATGCATTTACTATGTATATGTATATGTATATGTATATGTATATGTATATGTATATGTATATGTATATGTATATGTATATGTATATGTATATATATTCAGGCAAGCGGACTATCAAAATTAAACCAGGGAGAAAGGACAACGAATACTATTTGTTTAACAAAACTTCAAAGTGAAATGTATTAAAATCAAGAGGGTTGATTTCTAAAGTTGTCCAAGTTTTAGAGGCCAAATTAATATTGCTACCAATATTAAAAGTAAAATCATGCAATTTAAAATTATCATTGTACAATCAGAGAAGTTGAAACAGATACAGATCGTGGGTCTAAGTAATTTGGTCGTGGACTTTTTGGACGTTGGACCAAATTATGTAGGTCCGTCAACTGGCTCTCTTTCAATTTTCCATTATACATACACAGCAGTCTTTTAGTAATAATTGTACACTTGCTAATGAGGTGACGCTACAGTTGTTACGGGCTTTATAAAAAAACCCTCAAACGCAGCTAAATTCCCCCATTAAAACTTCCAGATCGAGCCCTCCCGGTCAGCGGGGCCGCAGGTGACAACCCTGACGCTGATCCTGGGCGGCTGCATCATAGTGTGTCTGTGTATCGCGACAGCTCTGGTCGTGTACCTCGTGCGCACGCGCCGCCGACACCGCGTACGCCAGGCCGCGCTCGCACGCCGCCGACAGAGCGCCGCCGATCACAACGGCAATGGGGAACAGTTTACGGCGCTAAATAAAGCGTAGATTAATAAGAAGAATCCATTAAATAGACTAGAGGTCGCTCTGTGATTGAAATTCGACCATAATTAATATTTAAATCCATCGTGTGGAGGACCTATAAAAATATTATAATCTATTCTCAATTCAATCACAGTCTTCAATTTGACATAAAGAACTCTAAATTTCATTAAAAGCAACACAGATGTCAACCATTAGCAACAAAATATTTATTAAAAATATGTAAGATAAAAGCATATTTTAAAATATGCTGGGAGAAATTTCATGCTTTTACGTCTCCGCTTCTTTCGTAAAAAGGGGAACAAAGTTTTCTGCTCGCGTATTAATATATAGATAAAAAGCTAGTTAATTCCGGCCGCACACTATCCGAATTTCTAATCAGAAAAATTCGGATGTCACGCCGGAACGCACTCACAGTGCCGAGTGCAAGTTTTTATTTTCACATTCGACCCTAAACGCGTTTCGCGTTAACTAAGATTTTATATGGGATTTGTAGAACTGACCCTAAACATCTCTAGGTGGCGCTGTACCAATTCCACATAAAATCGTAATAAACGCGAAATGCGTTCACTGTCGAAAGTGAAAAAAAAAACTCTCACTCGACAATCTGTTCATATGTTGTGGACCCTGCGTACTGTCAGAAATTTCTGATAGATTTTTGTTTCTTATCTGACAAGCGTCTGATTTTTTCTGATCAGAAATTCAGATTATAATGTGCGGTCGTACTAAATTATATGGACAAAACAAATACAATTTGTATAGCTTGGCCAAAAAGAGTCTAGCGCGGTGACAGGTGACACAAAGTTTTTATATATGGTGACAGTTCTTGGCCGTGTTCGGTAGCGTTTGTTGACGCACGTGCTGTGTGTGTGCACGCAAATTTTATACTGCGCAGACCATAGAGTAAGAGTCTGCGCAGACCATAGAGTAAGAGTCTGCGCAGACCATAGAGTACGAGTCTGCGCAGTATACAATTCATAGATAAAATTACCATAGATTAAATACCGAACACGGCCCTTGTCAACTCAGTGCTTATCAGTCGCTTTCAAGAAGTTAAATATAATTTAAGAACCTAGGTCGCTTTCTTTTATGAGTAAAATAGATCATAGATAAGAAAATTAAATACATTTCATAAATTCTGTATTATCTGTGGTCTGCGTACGCGGAAATAATTTTCACCAAAGAACGCATCTACTGTGTCTCTTAGTATATTAAATTAGTATATACTTAATTCTGTGACTGTGTCATAATCGGGTACCTGCAACGGGAAGCCCGCTTCACGTAGCGTAGGACTTTGAAGTGTCAATTATTTTAGAGCTACATATTATATGGACGTAAATAATTAAGTTAAATAAGTCTTGTTCATAATTAGCCAGTAATCGCTTTTTGTAAATATGTTTTTTAAGCAATATAATATATTAAGCATAGCATAAACATTATGTTACTAATGTGATAACTGAATTACAAAATGTTATTAATGTTTGGTTGACTAAGATTACATAGGTTTCATTATGTTGAAAATTTATGTAAGAATGGTTTTTTAAGAAGATACATTTTTGTGAAATACAAAAAGTTATTTCTTAAAAAAATATATTTTTTTTGATATAAATGAAACAGTTTTAAACAACGATAAAATATATTTGTATATAAACATTTATAAAACTACATTAGTTATATTGCACATATAGAATTAAATGGGCTAATCTTCAGGATTTTTTTCTCTTATCCAATGTTCATATTTTGAATATTCACCGAAATACAACTAGAAAGATTTTATTTAAAAAATCCTAAACTAGTCATCACAATCAAACATTTATCCAAAATATACATACATTATGTATTAAAAAAAAAAACAAAATAATAAATGTAACGCTTGAATAAACATTTGTATGAATATTTAATTTGACTTTGTCTTTCTGTCTGTCAGACTATCACATATCACAGGTTATTTAGTTACAATTTAGAACAAAACAATTAATACATATATAAATATTATATATCTTTGAGCCAAAAGTATCACCTAAATAGTTATGAAAATCATGTCAATGTTATGTCAAAGTTTTACTTAAAAAACAATGCAACTAACTAAATGATATCTTGAAAATACACAATATAATAAAATTAAAAGGAAGTGAATTAATAGGCAGGTGGTGGAACTAAACTTTGTCACATTATATCAGGATTAATTTCGAAATCCGACCAAATGATGTACGATCTACGATTTACCTATGAATCAATTTCTTTCATTGTACATAATAAGTTCATTGTTATACATCATATATTACATAAACATAAGTGTTAGCTGATCACGCGCCTACACAATTTCTCTACTAACTTCGATGTTGCTGTGCTTTTATAGTATAAATATTATAAGTTCGCCCAATATTCGCGATAGTGGTCAGGTCAGGTTAACCTCTGTCAAAAGACTTGTCGTTTCTATACAGGAACCTCTATATAAGACATTGACAATAGTTTCAGTCAAACTAATGTCAATGTCATCCGCTAACTCACTTCACTCCGTGCCAAATCCGCTAAGTGTGGACAGGCTTTAAGACGCTTTTGTCAACAAAGTCAGCAAAGTGATGTCACTTTGTGGTTGTCAATCGCTGTTTGCATAGAAATTAGAGATTTTTTGGCAGAGGGTTAGCCAATATTGAGCGAACGCATAATAGTAGTTTTTTTTTCTTTTTTTTATTTAAAGGCCATTATCCATTTGAATAAGTCGACCTACAATACCGTTTTCTTCTTCTTTTATTAATAGGGCTGTAAATGAATAGTATGGCCCTATAAGTCCACGTGTAAATGTCTAGAGTGAGAGGTACTATTTAGTGGCACTTTGGAGTTAACCTACGGAATACGGTAGCATAGACAACTCGTTTGACTTTATTCACGTGTTTTTTACTCTTTTAATTACCCAATGGGTTGATGATTCTCCTGATGAACTCTGGACCATGATACCGCCCTTTCAGCATGAAGTTCCAATACAGGAAGGGGAATAGATCCTTCTTCATGTAGTAGCTTATCACCCTTTCTTTAGCCTGAAAAGGATAAAAAACTTAGTAAACTATTGTCCAGTACCAAAAAAAATCATAGACAACATAATCCGCTAGGGTTGTAATTACAACAACAATAACCCTAAAGGGGAAAACATACTGATTGGACGCGATATACGGACGCGACTGACAGCTGCGATCTAGATAATAATTGTACATTGAAGTGTGTAAACTATAAGGCGTAAGTCGCGGACGTTTTGTGTAAGCTGCCAGCCGCGTCTGGCGTAAATCGCGGACGTTTTGTGTAAGCTGCGAGCCGCGTCTGACGTCAGTACGGGCTGCTTTGCTTACCGTCCATTCAATATTTGTTTTTGATTTAAAACATGAAAATTAGATCAAAAAACCTTAAGGAATATGTCAGAAAAATTTGAAAGATGTCAGAAAAATTTACATTAAATAAAAATACACAACAAAAAGACGACACAACAGGTACTGCTTATCTATCTAGATTTCTTCCTGCAATCCTAAGGAGAGAGATGTGATGGGAAATATCAGATCGGACGTGCACAAATAAATATAAACAATACATAGATAAATACACATCTCGATTATAATACATATAATTATGTACATTTAAAGTAAATAAATATAATTATATATAATATATATTATATAACAATAAACTAACAACTTAATATATATAGGTATAATAGTAAATAATCATAAACATTATACTATGTTTATGATTATTTGTTTAGGGTAGTGCTCTTTTAGGCGAATTTCAAAGACGGTGACGCAGGAACTGTCAGTAATAGTATAGGGGAGGGAGTTCCACAATCTAACTGCATGAACGGTAAACGGTGGGATGGGAGCAATAAATTCGTTCTTACATTAGACCTACATGATGTTTCAGGTGGTCGTGAAAAAATTAAAACGGTCTGTAGAGAAGAGGAGGAGTTTTGGCGGGGATTTCAGAGAGAGACGTTGTGAGTTTTGTATTTTTCGTTAAATTTGTGTTATTTCGGTTTTTAATGTGTGATAATGGTAGAATATCGAA
>JAOTAV010000127.1:0-10802 GCA_026546445.1 Cyclargus thomasi | reverse complement strand
CGTTATGAAGTACCAAGCCCATAGAAAAACTGCGGCGTTTTTTGCTCATAACTCAAAAAGTACTTTTTGTATATAGCTTTGAGGACGGCAGTATAAAAATTACGCGGTGTAACAAAACAAAATTAATACTTTTGAAAAAATATGTATAAAGTAAATTTCAGTCTACAGTTTATTCGATGTACTCTTTCATAAGAAATACCCCCTGCAAAGTCCTGAATTTGCTCATACGAAATTTTACATAAATGCTCAAAGGTGCGTAAGCGCATGGAACGTTGGGCATTTATGAATAAGAAAATGGATTTTGGCATGTTGTAAAGACATTTAGCCCGTCTCTGACTCTAATAAGTGTCATATTTCTGTTCAAAGTTATTCTACCCATAAGACAACCTTTACGCCATTAACATAGGGATTACATACACAGAATCTGGAGGTCAATTAACTGAGAACGGGCTCCAATTCGCCTTATTAGTGTCGATTGGGAGGGTGACGTCTAGGGTCATCGAAGGTCGCCCACACGAGAGCGCTTAAAATTCTCGAATGCTCTAGAAACTTCTTTCATGTGAAAGTGGGCGGGCGACATTGATAAGAGTGTTACAATACACGTTCCGGACACATTTCCATATGGCCCAGTGGTAACGGACGCGGGTTCGGCTCCGCGCAGATATATTTACTGCTATTCTGAACCGGTATCAGAAGATATATAAAACTCGAAAACGGCTGAATGACAGTGATCTATCGGTGTACAGCCCAAAACACTGAATGTATCGGGCTGATAGGCAAACGTGTAAAATATAACTTACACTCGCGTTGAGTAGTATTTTTCATACAAAATTTGATTCCCTATTTTATCCCCTTGGAGGTAGAGGCTACGTCTACAGCAAATAATTGTAAACATATTTAAACAGACAAACAAATATATTTACCATTATTAGCCGTAGACGTAGCCTCTACCTCCAAGGGGATAAAATAGGGAATGAAATTTTGTATGAAAAATACTAATCAACGCGAGTGTATGTAAATATTATAGGTGTAAGTGAAAACTCTTTTACGAGTTTATAGTATTTCAATGACCAACGTCAAATTATGAACAAGGAAAATTACTTATGTAGTCATTCATCAATAAATCGAAAATTGTGCTGAATCTCTCAGAATTTAGAACTGAACCAGTTGTTGCCCGCAATTTCGTTGCGCGAAAATTTGTATATCACGGGAACCGTGCATTTTTCCGGTATAAAAAGTATCCGTGTTGCCTACACTTAATAGCTATTAAATAAAAAAAATATTCGAATCCGTTTAGCAGTTCCGAAGATTAGCGCATACAAACACAACTTTTTTGTCGATTTGTGTTCTATTTCTGTTCCTACCCATAACATTGATTATTTTGTAAAAATATTAATTGTACAGACACGCCAATTTTACTGTTTTATTATATGTATAGATGTTGTAGAATACAATACTATAAATACCTATCTTACTTCTTACTAATATTATAAATGCGAAAGTTTGTGAGTGTGTACCTATGTTTGTGACTTCTTCACGCTTAACCCTCGGTAGGTCTGTGTGTACTGATTTATATTTTAATAATTGTTGTTTCTATTTAAGTTTTATTATATTTTTTGTGTACAATATAGTTTATTTGTTTGGTGTTAGGTCGTGTAGGATCTTTCAAAGCACAAAAAGTAAATAACATAAAAATTCCATAATTGGACATAAATCTTGGCTTTACTGTGTCGACAACAAAATTAATTCAATGTAAATTAGATTCAATTGACGAATAATAATATTTTTAAAAATTACGACCGATGGCATTATTTTAAAAGCGCAACCAACCGAGGGCTGGAGCAATTTTGATAAAATTTGGCATGGAGTTAGCTGATATCCTGAAATAACACATAGGCTATTTATTGTGAGTCTATCAGTTTGTGGTGCGCTCCTTTGTCTGTCTTAATATTGTGCGCGATTCGTGTAAAATTTCAAAGACCGCGCGAGCGAAGAAGAATGTCACGATAAAGTCATTTTTGAAGAAGAATGTCATGATTAAGTCATTTTTGTCTCAATTAAGTTCTACTCTGACATATTCCACTCGAAGCCTGAGTCATCGCTTCCGTAACCCTTCCGGACGCTACTGGGTCGTGGTGAGTCATTACATTACTAATACATGGTGTTTATGGTGTGGCTAATTATTGCGAAACGGTGACCCACTTTATTATGTAGAACAAAGGAACATCGGCTTAGTCATGAAAAATATTATAGATTGTCCTAGTTTTTGTTTGTTCGTACTATGTCCTATGTATGCGAATTGATATTGGGTTATTTTTCAGTAGAAAGAAAAACGCGGGAATAAACGGCCTATGGGCCGATCGAAAGTACTGTAAATTTATGATACATAGAGTTCAATGTGAAAGTAACAGCACTGAAAGCGAAAAAAATTGGGACACTTGTAGGCAAGGGTGCGTTTGCAGCATTGAGCATACTCGTATATCAATATGAAAGGAAATATTATTAGTTTTGTTCGAAAAAAATTCCGCCCAAAGCCACTGCGCTCTGATTGTTCGGAAGTATCGGAGTACGTACACACAGGTCTCTTATTGGTGCGTACTGTTTTAGTGCGAGCGTTAGTTGGTGGTTAACTTATCAGTGACAAATCACTGATAAGTTTCGGACGCGGATGGCTCACGTTACTTCTCTATTACGCCCGATGGTTTGCAGTAACAAAAATAAGTAATGATACTTTACCTAATAAAATTTCCTTTATATTCACAGTGTCTGAAAGGAATTAACTGTTCGATAACATACAGTCATACATCAGAACTTATTGATCTATAATCGACACACAAACAATCATCACGTCAATATCTTTTTCTGTCAGCGGACGGTCGATAGTTCGATACACGATTTTAATTATAACAATTAAACACGTGAAATGTTGAAATTGACACAATCGTAGTTGGGTCACGTACTGGACACGGAAAAGCGTTACGAAAGTACGTCGATATAATTAAACTATTGGGAAATTTGCAGTGTTCGATATTGTGTTTTGGCCTATAGATGTTCCAATACTAATATTAAATGTGTGTTTGTTTGGCATTCCTTCACGCACGAAGCAACCAATCGAATTGATTTTTGGCTCAGACTTGGTTACCGAAGAGTACCGTGTTTCGCGGAATATTGATAAAAATCTTAATTTACTGAACCCGCAAAGTAACGCCTGATTCTATTATCTGTATAGACTTAGTTGAAAAGATAGAAAAGTTGGCGATTTTAGTCTTGGAAAAACACACTTGTACCAAACTATTCGTATTTTTGTGCGATTTTTAAAATTCCACAAAACCTAGACATACATTATTATTAAATAAAATAGGATAATAAACTATTTTCCTAATTTGCATAAAAAATATGTATTTAACGTAGGCTGTGGTATGCATTTTATTTGAACCCGTTATGCGAAAATCCACTGCACTGAGCTCATGGGCGTTATCAGTTGTATAACTGTTATATTTTTGCGACTTTTCATTGCATTTCGCTTCATGTAGTAAAATAAAATATATAAAAAAAAGAACATAAACACGGTCGAATTGAGAAACCTCCTCTTTTTTTGGAAGTCCGTTAAAAATTAATAGTGGCACACAACTTGTACGGAATACAATTGCTATGCAAACTTTAAGTGCCGATATGAACGGTTTCTTATTTTATTTCTTGTCTTATTTTTTTTTACCAGTAGCGTTCAAGTACTTTTATAGTCTATACACGTAATAAGACAGTAAAATTGGAGCGTCTGTGCATTTAATATTTTAACAAAATAATCAATGTGGGGGGTGCTAAGGAACAGTAATAGAACACATATCGACAAAAAAAGTTGTCTGTTTGTGCGCGCTAATATCAGGAACTACTGGACGGATTTGAATAAACCTTTTTTTGGTTAATAGCTATTAAGTCTGGGCAACATATAGGATAAATTTTATCCCGGAAGAATATCCGATTCTCAAGTTGTATATACTAATTTTTACGCAACGAAGTTGCGGGCACCAACTAGTGATCTATAAAATCAACACTTAGGTGAATCCGAATGTAAAAACATTTATAAAAGATTGAGTTCTAAAAATAAAACTTTTAATATTTAATGTGTATGACGCATACAATATTATACAGACTAAATAAACTACCTATAATAATATAATAATATAATAATAATAATATCTATGGACGCTTCACACCACGTCAGTCCGGCCCTGTGCTAAGTACCCGAGGGACTTGTGTTACAGGTACCAGACAACGGAAATATATTTAATATTTTCATACTATACACATATTTAAGATTTTTATTATATGATACGTATATTTAATACACATCCAAGACCCAGGAACATTGAAAAACTTTTTGCTCCGTCGGCGGGATTCGAACCCGCGACCCCCGGCGTAAGCTACCCACGCGCTTACCAACTGAGCCACTGAGGTCGTCATTAACTTTATTATTATTAAATTAACTTAGAAACCGGGCAAAGATAGCATTTATAAAGCCATGAAATGGAAATATACATTACTTTTTGTCTTTTTTAATTTAAATTTAAAAAAGATGTAGTCCAATAAGTTTTTTGAAAAAATTGAAAACAACAATGCTTTAGAGTAGTCAGTAAGAGAGATCCGATATTGACTGTGACGTCAAAGTCTATAAGCTGCCCACAGAGTTCATACTAAATTACGTATTGAGAAAAAGAGATGAGTAGAAAACTTAAATCGCTAATATCTTACTTATTTCTCATCAGAATTCAGCGGTTTTGTCATTCTATATATCTTTTAGATCACTATCACAATAATTAGCATTCAATAAATTTTGTTCTACACGCATCTTCCCTATTAAGCTTCATGAGATACCATGATACATGGGTGATTAATGTCATGTTGTCTACAGTGCAATGTGTATAGTATGTTACATCAATGTCATATGAAACAGTGTTGCCACATTTTTAACAATATTGAGCACTTATGAAAAAATCATAAAGTTAGACATAGCTTAAAATGTTAAAATTAGTAATGTAAAATGATATTATAATAATAGTAATTTATACTTTGTATAGCTATACCTACAGCATTCACAAATAAGGCAATATTAATATGTTTTGATATAATAATAGGTATTTTTAAATATACATAAAAATTTAATATAATTTGACTAGAATTTTAATAAAAGTAAAAATTTTAATGATATAATGACTAGAAATTCAAGGAAATCTTTGGCTCGGTGGCTCTTTAAATTGCCAACATGTTTCTTGCACAACCGAATTGATGTGCAATTATAGTCGAATATCGTATTTGTGAATTAACGTGACGGTTACGAAGGTATACGTAATCGTCACGTTAATTCATAATTACGAATGTTCACGATACATCATAATTACTCAAATTTGTCCATTGTTGACATTGTTCAATAATGGACAAAGAAAAACCTTTCAATCAATAAGGGCCTGTTTCACCGTTTACAGATAGTACATTCATTTGACAGATTTTGTATGGAGAATCTGTCAAAAAAGTTGTGGATAGCCTTACGGAAACTTTTTTAATATCTTCATTTAATTAAAGGGATTTACGTACAAAAAATGACGATGTCAATCCCATCGTTCCTTATACAAAATATAACAAAAAATATAACTCTAAATTAAAATTGAAACAATAAAGCATTTTAGCAGCTTCTGAAAAGGGATCACAGCTAAAATGCTTTGAAACACACTTATATTTTAAATGTTTAACGGTAAGCGGTGAAACAGGCCCTTAATGTTGTACACGAATACTGTTAAATAATACTGAATTATTTGGAATCGAAGCTGTCGTTGAGTGGCGGCAAGCTGTGCGCGAGAGTGGAGTCCAACTTGCGCGCCTCGTGCTCCAACGTGTAGGAGTCCAACGCTGGGTCCTGGGGGAATTAATACGAGTACATTAGAAATAAGCAATAAGAAGAGTTGGGAGAGTCATGCTTCGGCATAAATGGGCCGGCTTGCCGAGGAGATGCCACGGCGAAACAGAAATGTGGCGTAAAAATGCGTCGTGCTTTTATGTCCATCGTGTGAGTTAGACTCTTCTCTACCTACACTTCATTTTTGGGTAGCCTATTCCTTCGTTAAGATGGCCGGCGGCGCATTTTATCGCTGCTGATATTACAAGCGTCCACGGGCGACGGCAGTTGTTTCCCATTATGTGATCTGTCTGCTCGCTAGCCCCCTGTTTCTTATAAAAAAGTGCTTTTATTGAAAGCAAAGGTAGGTCTTTAGAGCCCAGATGTCACGGCTGTCCATTGTGACTTTGAAGAGTCTTGCTTTGGCCTTTAGAGCTGCCTTGAATAGAACGAAAATAGATTGCGATGTAGTTTTGACGACCTCAGTAGCGCGCTGTGGTAGCTCCAGCCGGGGGTCGCGGGTTCGAATCCCGCCAACGAACAAGGTTTTATAATGTTCCTGGGTAATGGATGTGTATCATATAATAAAAATCTTAAATATGTGTATAGTTTAAAAGTATTAAAGATATATCCGTTGTCTGGTACCTGTAACACAAGTCCCTTGGGTACTTAGCACGCGGCTAGATTGATGTGGTGTGAAGCGTCCATAGGTATTATTATTGAATTGAGATTTTTTTTGTGGTTGAGAAGGTAGTTTCAGATTAAGACGGTTTATTCATTTCTTTAGAATGACGAGTGAGATATCCAGATCAGTATAACCAGATTGAGACTGGTGGAGTTATTGACCAGAGTGCCGAGTGGGAGTAGTTTTCACATTCGACCGTGAACGCGTTTCGCGTTTACTAAGATTAAATATGGGATTAGTACAGCGCCACCTAGCGATACTCACAGTCACATGTCCAAATCCCATATAAAATCTTAGTAAACGCGAAACGCGTTCTCACTCACTACAGGCACTCTAAATGCCATCAAATTTGTTTATTGTGATTCACTCACCATTCTAGAGGAGACTTTACTAATATTTCTATTTTAGTCCTACGAATGTTGTGTAAAGCCGTCACAATATCTTGAGGCACCCGGAAAGTGATTACATTATAGACGTTGGGGCATTCCACCCCAAGTGGACGAAAATCGGAGACGACTTATATGTCTGCTTGTCATATAATCTTAACATAATATATAATTCTTGTGTGCTTGTATTTGTCGCTCAGCTCCTTCGCGACGGGGCCTATATTAAGAACATTTTTGCGAGTCTTGAGAATGGTTTAGATTCACAAATCAGCCCGGCAGGACAACATCTGTCGGGGCTGCTCGTACTCCATATGAATAACGTTCACAATATCGCGTATACCTGCGAGACGGTTCGCAGAGAGTCGCCGAGTGCAGTACGCAGACGTTGCACGTCGCGAGCCGCACGCCCGCTGCGCGCCACGTACGCTTGCCGCCGCCGCACCTCCGCCGCTAGCGACGCGCGCGTCGCCGAAAGCTGACACAGACACTCATTTATATATGAAATCTATTAAACTATGATACTTATATTAAAAGACAAAGTAAATGGCTTTTTAGCTAATGTACTTTTCAAGCTACTTCCTTACAAGTGTCGGATGGGCTATACACAACTTAAACGTATAAAAAGTCGGTTATCTATCCCACTGGGTCAAGAGAGTAAAGGCACAGAGTATTTTTGTGGTTCCTACTAAGATTTTACAGCAATAGTATGTATCGATACTCGATAAAGACTACGTAAACTTTTAGTATAGAAAATTTTATTTCCAAAAATAACCGCTAGATGCGCCCTCGACTATATTATGTTGTAGTGTGCTGTAATTGCTTCATACTCATGTTAGAGCTACTTTATTGTACCTGACTCTCCAGCCGCGCTATCTGCTGTCTGTGGCTGGACTCGCGCGTCTCGAGCAGCCGCTCCGCCTGCAGCGCCGCCGCGCGGTACTGCTCCGCGTCACGTCCTCCGCCCCCTTCGCTTAGGAAGCGTGTGCGCAGGAGAGAAATCTCAGACTCCTATGAGAAGAAATTATAAAAAGGACTGATGTATAATGACAAAGAAAAAAAACGGTCTAAAAGGTAACGATCGAAATTAGGAGGTTATTTAACGTCTTGATTGCACAAAAAGATTTGATTAACCCTATGAGGAAACATTTTAATATCTAGCGTGGATCCATACAAACACTATGTTATAAGAAAAGTAATTAAAACGGAGTATAGTTTTACTTTGTCAGCTATTTCTTTCTCCAACCGTCTGATCTTCATCTTCAGCTCTCTATTTTCTATCTCGAGCAGCGCGATATCGGCGCCGAACGACTTCTCGTAAGACTTGTCGTACGCCTTTTCGTAGGACTTGTCCTTGCACGGTGTCTCCTTATACTTGCAATTGTCTATCAATGAATCACCTAGACAAAACAAAAAAGAGATTTGTGATTACAAATACACAAAAGCAAACATCCAAAAGAAATGGCATTTTTTCTGTCACTATAGTTTACTGTATAATATCTCTTGATAAACCTCTTGGCTCTAAAATAGTAGTTTATTTTAAATAATTTAACCTTTAAGTAACGAATTTCTAAAGGTTAAAATTATAAATCACCTGAGTCTCTGTCAGCGCAGTGCAGCGTGCGGTCGGTGCTGTGCGCGCGCGGGCGTACGCGACGCTCGCGGTCAGCGCGCATTAGCATATCGTTTTGAGCGCGCAACTCTTCACGTTCGCGCTGTAACGCGCGTAGCTCGCGCTCTAACTCCCCATCGACGCCATCTTTACTGTCCCATGACACCATGCGTAACTGACACTCAAGGTCCGCTCTAAAAGAAAATTTAATAAAATTAATGTCGTCGTAAAAAAACTATTTTATATCTGATTACACTTGTCTATAAGTTTTCCCAAAACGCACCGCACCCATTGTAAGACTAGTTATCATGACAACGCCACATTTTTTGTAACGTGAGTGAACTAAAAGGCATTAACAAAACTTAAATGGTTATCATTGCCCCTTACCTCTGCGCTTCAACGTTAGCTAGCTGGTTTGTCAGCCGATGGACCTGGTCGTCGAGCGAGCAGTTGATCCGCTTCGCCTCGCCCAGCGCCGCCTTAGCGCTCTCCAACTTCTCAGATAACACACGCCTCTCGTTCTCGCAGTTTGCTGGAAATATTTTACAAAGTGTCAACAATTCTTTATTTGGATGCTTTAAACTTAAATCTGATTTTTTTTGTATACGGATAAGGTATAAGCTGATTTAGGTTATAGAAGACTTTAATATCGACTGAAGGATAAATCATTTCCAAACTGACAAAGCCGCAGATAAATGCTCAAAATTCAATTCAACTCAAAAATTCAAAAAAAAATCAAAACAATCAACATTAGGTCACTAGGTTTACTACAATAAAAGCATATCATACACACTAAATAAAAATTTCAAAAGAGTTTAGTAGCACCGCAATTAAGGCACTTTGTAACATTTATAGGTTTTTAGATTTTAAATTAATAAATATAATATATTACCGTGATGTAAGTTACGCTTCAGGCTCTGGGGAATTCATAACAGTTTGGTATCATAACAGCAGCTCCACATTTAAGCTAATCTATTTTTTCATGTTATTGCGCGAGGTGTTCAAGGTTGGAGGGGGGCAAACTAAATCTTGTCAATTGTCACTTTGAGGGGTCACAGGAAATATTATAAAACTTTAAAACAAGTGTGTACATACCAACGTTCTTCTGTATCTGCCTCAGTTTATCCGTGGCGTTCGCCTCATTATTCCTCGCCTCCGTGAGCTGTCTAGTGACCCTGGACAACTCGGCTCTAAGCTCCGTCTCCGCTGCCGCCGCCTTCTGCAGCGCACCAGACAGCTGTTCCACGGTGCCCTTGAGTGACGTACAGCGGTCTTCGAGCGAGGCTATTGTGCGTGTGTGACCCTCGCACCGCTCTTGAAGTTTCTGTAAAAGTTCAATAATTAATTTAAGTCATCACAATAATTAATTTAAACTAGATGACATTCCTGACTGCATTTTAAAATTCGTTTATCGCGCCGAAACCGTGCATTATTTAGAGGCAAAAACTATCATATTTCGTTATCCTGGACTCACAAAATCTCTATGTCTCAGCAAAATCGGTTTAGTGGTTTTGACTTAAAAGAGTTACAGATATACATACGTATTTCGCATTCATAACATTAGTATGAAAGTATGGATTTAATTTTATTCTTGTTTTTTTCTTGTTTTTTTTTTAAATTTTGTTGCTCCACTACCTGATATGTGTCGGAAAGGCTATTCACAACTTATTTGAAAGGTACTCCATACTTCATTTGTCAAACAGGTTATGGATAGCCTATTCGGTATTTATCAGAAAGGGTGCAACGGGCCCGATGAAAATTGTTGATAGTAATTTACTTTAAAAATCCGTTACCATATTTATGATGTGCTGTCTTTCTTACCTGTAGCGCGGCGTCCCTGTCTCGCGCGGCGGCGGCGGCTCGCTGCACGTCACCTTCTAACTGCGCACGACGCACGTCCAAGCGAGAAGCGCGAGCTAAAATATTTATTTTATTTATGTTAAGAAAACTTACAGATAGATTAAACGATATACTATCAGGGAAAATAATAAAACGCTATATCGCGGATATAGAAACACAATCAAACCCTCCAGCATTCAGAGGCGTCAACCGATCATCAAAAGAACGGAACACTAAAATGGCTATCAAAGATAGAATAATATATTTAAAAATAATAATCATATTTATATATGTAATTGGTATAAAAATTTACACATACAATATATTATATATACTTAATTATTATATACATAAAAGTCCGAAGCGTGATGGACTGACATTAACAATAACGTTATA
>JAOTAV010000125.1:0-10805 GCA_026546445.1 Cyclargus thomasi | reverse complement strand
ATTTTAGAATATAGCACAGCAATAGCACACAGCATGCTATGACATAAAAATTAGCATGCTAATGAAATTAATAGAAACCAATCCATCCCCTGCCACATCTTAACTCTGCACATCATTAACTAATATATTTTTGGAAATGTCAAAAAAAATTAAAAAAAACCTGTTCTAAGCTTACAGCTTAGAACTTGAGTCCAGCTTAAGCTGGACTCTGTACTCTAATATGATTGACCCTAAAAATAGGAGCTATTGACTTTATTTGTTTTGCATTCTTATTTGTTAATCGATTTTAATACAGTAAACCCTAAATGCTTAGAAGTCATTTTTAGAATGCGAAAGTTAGTTCGAGTTTTACGGAGACGTTTTTTTTTAAGTGAAAACGAAACCCTATTACCAAGACTTATATGTTTGTCCGTCTGTCTGTTTCCAGGCTATGTTTAGAATGGTAAAAAGAATGTCTGTTTAAAATAACTTATTCAAATCAACCCAGAAATAGAGACAATTTGAACGATCCGTATATATTTTTGACTATAAAGTTCATCTACAAAAGCGTAATTTTTTGTGTCTTTTAAACTTTACAGTTAAAAAAACACTAAAAAACATTTCTGCAACACAAAAACACAATAATTAATATTTATTGCCATTTTATTGCATAAATACTAGCTAACCCGGAAAATGTTGTTTTGCTATATAAATTATTTGTAGGTTATTTCTAAGGGATATGAAAAATACTAGTACTTTGGCCCTTGAATGGAATATACTATTTAATTCTCGGGCAAAACTTCGTGTACCTGTTAGCGCTGGTACAAATCATTTCTACTCGGACATAGCCAAATTACAGGAAAATGTAAATTCAAAATAAGAACAGAAGAAGAAAACCAAATTCAAATTATAAAATAATATAAAATTAAATAATATAAAAATATAAAATTGATGAAATGGTTTACGTTAGTGCTTCAAGATAAAACTCATTTTGAATTTAAAATTAGTAGATCTTTAGGATTTCACAGCTGTTGATAATATTTTTGTTTTCATCAATGTTTTATTTTCAGATTAAAGTCAAGCTATGTGGCTGACGAGAAATCGAAGAAGTAGCCGCTTTTTGATAAACACTTATCATAGCAGGAGTCATTAGAAAATAGCAAAATCTGCTAAAAATGGAAGAAAACTGCAGGTAACAGATATTGTTATTATGTATTCGGCTATTCGGTCAAATACCCTCTTAGATAATAATTATTATTAATTATTATAAGTATCTCTCAAGAAGAAAACCTCAGTGAAAAAGTCGTAATCTGGATCTCGTGTATGCATTCGTTGATGATACATGAATATGAGTCTAGGTCCTAGAGTCTAAGCCCTAGACCGTCATTCGGCACGACATGTATCGTATATATATCTAGAAAGGCCATAGGCTATAAAACATCATGCTAGGACCAATATGAGCAGACCAGTACTCAAAAGATGTTGTAAAAACGGGATAATTTATAAAGTTTCACGCGGTACCTCCGCGTGACTCTTTCGCACGGGCAAAAGCTAGTATACTATACGGTTCACCAGTAACAACCCTAATTTAATCTATATTCCTTATCGAGAAACTCATCATGCAAACTACAAACTACAAACAAGTAAACTTTCAGTTACCTCTAATAAGTTCTGAAACGACCCTAGGTAAACTTATTAACTTGACTACCTTTAAGTCCTGTATTAATTAAAAACGAGATTGATGTTAAATAAACCATTATAGCTCGTTTAATTCAAAACAAATTTGGGTGTAAAGAAACTTCGTTGCGCAAAAATTTTTATACCACGCGAGAACCGTACATTTTCAAGGGATTAAAATTATGCTGTATGTTGCCCAGACCTAATAGCTATTAAAGAAAAAAAGATTTATTCAAATCCGTCCAGTAGTTTCTGAGATTAGCGCGTACAAACAGACGAACCGACAAACAGACTTCTTTATGTCGATATGTGTTCTATTATATTTCTGATCCTTAGCACCCCCACATTGATTATTTTGTAAAAATATTAAATGTACAGACACTCCAATTTTACTGCTTATTATATGTATGTAGATATTCGTTAATATAAATAGATAATGGTGCATTTTTTTTATTAAGTTTTTTTCATTAAGTCAATTTTTTTTTCTTTATTCATCATACCATTAAGTCGGCCTGGCATTAAAATTGATGATCAAAATGAATACGTTACTCTACACTAAAAACTCCGTTTTATATTCTATACGTATGTATAACTTCATTTTCTATAAGTTCACACTCCTCTGCAGGTTTTCGGTGTCCAAAGTGGACGGAGAGTCCAAGAAGAATGGTATCCACATGGGGGCGAGTATCATCACAAGACCCATCAGGTCATCCGCGGAAACCGTTGAGAACGGTGACCCTAACCCTCAACCTGACACCTGGCTGCACGATGCTGGCTGGCGGAGAAAGAGGTCCCTGGCCCAGCTCACCAGGGAAGCCCTGCCGAGAATGGAGAATTACAGAAACTCCAGACGAGCTCTGAAGAGGCCAAGCTTAGGAGAGTTACACGGCGACCATCTTATAGCTGAGGAGGTGAGTGTACTTCGATGTTTGTTCTGCTCGCGTAAATAAACGAATAATCAGATTTTTTCATCATCAACAGTTAATATAGATGGTTTGATTTTTTTTATAAAATAAGGCAGCAAACTTATTAATGGATTACATTTTACATGATATAAATCAAGCCTAAGCACTGTATACCCTATGGGCCTAAGCCCATATAACCCCATGGACACTTGTAACTAACATTTTTAATTTACTTGTAGACTCCCGAACTGTTTCCTTCAAACTAATCATTCATCCAGCAAACTAATAGCGTACATTACGAGTAAACTGTTTAAATATTATGTTTAGACAGTTTACTCGCAATCTACGATATTTTCTTAAATTATTTCCTTAAATATAGGTACTAGTAATATTATACTTCCTTTTCGTTTTAAAGTATTAGGTTTTATGCATTGTAAACAAGAATATAATAATTTTTGAATCAGCCTTCAATTTTGTCGAGTCAGTGCCGGCTTTGGTCTCACCATCGCGAGATTTCTTCGGCGTCCCTTCATACGGCATATGGCGCCTCTTTTTATACAGAGCCACAACCCACAAGCCGTCACCCTGAACCTCGCCATCCAAAAACCGCTACTGGTTATAGTTTTTATAAGTCTGTCATCTGTGTTAGGCAGAGTGTTTGTAATTGATACCATCAGCCGGTCTTTAAAATGTCGTTAAGCCAAATAATTGCCATTTTTTGGATACGTCAATTAGTAGCTGACATCAGGATGAGCTTTATATATATAGCTACTATTTAGTATAGAGAAGTTTGCAGAATTGTAGTTATAGTTGTAGATTGTTGTAACATAGAAGGATTTCGTGTGACATGCATTTATTAAATGTACAGTATCTTTATTTATATTCATCAATTTATTTCAAAGTCCCAGAGTATTTTTATAAATTCACCATTTTTCACTTGATTAAGAATAGAGTTTTTTAGCTTTAAAAAAATAAGCCGTGGCGGTTTTTCAGAACAAAAAGTTTGCTTAGTTGTATATCTAAGGGAATATTACGTCTAGGAAAACATTAATCAGGGAGTAAACCGTCTGTCGGGGATTAACAGATTACCTCCTGTGATATGCTATCATATAAATAAACATAACTCTCGTATGATAACACGTCTAGGCGTGTAGAGTATATAGAATTAATTAAATTAATTAATTAGTAACAAGACAACCGTGGTAAAGAATAGCCAGTTCTAAAAGCCAAACTTCCAACCTCCTTCAAAAATAAAAACTTTAACCAAACTAAAAATTAAAAAAAAAATGACTCTATTCTTAAAAATATGATTTTAAAAAATATGATATTCCATGAAATCCTAAACACGTGATAAAATCACACCGGGGTCGTTTTTCAGAGGTTATTTCTTTTGAAAAGTTTTAAACTCTCAGTGCTCAACCACGCAGTATGAGAAACTCTGATCTACAATAATGTACCCATCAATTTTGATAAGAACACAGATTATAGCAATTAGAGATACATAAAACAAAAGATTCCGATCGTGGAGCTGAAAGGGCGGAAATGCTAGCGTCATTCTCTCAACCATTATCCTCGTGATCGTACTAGCTGGTCACAACCGGTAGAAACCAGTTGGTACCACCAGTAGCTATCGGTGAAGTGGCCACAGCAGTTAGGATTAGGTGGAGTGCTCAGATAGTTGTGAATTAATAATGTCGGTAATGACCTTCTAAGCGTCCTTATGAAGAGGGTTACAGGCTTGACATGCCGCCCGGCCATATTAGAAATACGAAAGAAATACTGACAGATTTTCGTGATATGCAGATTGACTACGTCATGTGCAAGCGCCCCAGTGACATATATAAGTTTGTGCTGGATACAAATCACAATTTTCAAAGGAAAAAGAAACCCTTATTGATTCGGCATGCCCGTCGTTATGTCTCATTATGTCACAGCCCATTTTTTTTTTACTTTCATATGACATACATTAGACTAACTCGATTTTGTCTACTCTACATCACGTGCGACCATTAAATGCTCGTTTGCTTTTAATAGCACAATAATTATAAATGTCATCTATATATATATAGTAAAACAGTAAAATTGGAGTGTCTGTACATTTAATGTTTTTACAAAATAATTAATGTCGGAGGAAGGAACTAAGGAACAGAACACATATCAAGGAAAAATTTGTCTGTTTGTACGCGCTAATCTCAGGAACTACTAGACGGATTTAATGTATCTTTTTTTGTTTAATAGCTATTAGGTCTGGGCAACATATAGGATACTTTTTACCCCGGGGAAATGTACGGTCCCCGCGTGATATACAAATTTTTGCGCAACGAAGTTGCGAACACCAACTAGTACAATAATAAAACTTGGTGTAGACCCCTGGGATATTGCCGGTGGCGACGTTAAGGGCAAGGAGGTACGGTGGGCGACCGCTCAGGGCGCCAGGTGTAAATCGGGTACCATGAATCACAGGGAAAGGACTACGCAGGCAGTAAGGCAGGGTTTTCTAATTAGTGGGCGCTAAAGTGATGTCGTGCGCGTGGTGGGCGCTGCTCAAGCCGGGACTGGACATAGCTATTAAATTAACATGTTTTCATATTACAATGGGTCGATATTTGTTGGCCTTGACTCCACAAGTCCGGAACACCTTTAATAGGAAGTACTTTATGCATCCCTTGTGATTGGGAGGGGCGTAGGGGAGTAGGTAATGTGCCTCGCAAAACGCGCTTTATAAATTAACAACAAAAAAAGACCGAAAATGTACAACTTAAGAGCTTATCCATAATGAAATAAAAAAGTGTGTTTGTTTGTTTCTTCTTTCTTCACGCCTCCACGAAGCAACCAATAGACTCAATTTTCGGCTTAGATAAAATGGTGGAGGACATGCTACTTTTGGTCTTAGAAAAACATTTGTATTAAAAGAGCTATTTTGCAGAATTTTCAAATTTAGAGCGTCAGTGGCCTAGTGGGTAAGATCTTAAAGGTTCGCACTCGAGAGCGTGCAGGTTCAAACCCGAGTGTACCAATGAGACATTTTCCGATCTCAAGTACATAATAAGGATGCTTAATGCTGTGGAAGAGACATGCTTCGGCCCGAACGGGCTGGCTCGACCGGAGTGATACCACGGCCTCACAGAAAACTGGGATGAAACGGCGTTGTTCTGTGTTTTGTTCATTGAGTGAGTTTAACGGTTTCCCAACTTCCCTAATCCCCTATCCCTATTCACTAATATATACCGGCAACGTACTTGCGACTCCTCGGACATCACGAGTTTCCGTGGGCGACGGCGCGGCATTTGCTTTTCATCGGGTAACATGTCTGCTTCCTTGATTATTAATATATTTGTTTTAAATTATAGTTATCGATCTATAAATGATGCAAGAACTGACCGCGAGAATAAGCAGCAATAGTAATTCGTCGGTTGACATGTTGTACCACCAGCAGGATTGACATGGTACGATAAACTAAATTACATAACGAGCGTGTTATATTTTAATAATACACATTAACACTAGATTACACCGTGAAGTATGCTAGGACTTAATTATTATACTAGTCACACTGTGGTTACATACTAATATTGTCAGGGCGGATTTACCTATTTCAGTGTGTGGAATGCACCCGGGCCGGACACATCACTGAGTGTCACCTACGTATTGAATTATTGAATGCGGACTACGGTATTGAACGTAAATACAACGTAAACAGAAACAATGACAATCGATCACAGATTCGTGTTCGAGGCGTCACAGAACTCATCATTATACAGTTGTCTATTGATAAGACACAGTATAACAACAGTAATTTAATTATGAAAGAAATCACTCACGTGGCGGATAATAGCGATTTTATCAAAGAGTGTACTCGCATTGTCTACGTGAGATGTATTGTTAGTTACCTTTTTCCTCGGATTCAAGTTTAATGGGATTCTTGTTAATGTCTTGTTGGAAAATATCTTAGACTTTTATAGTTTAAAAAAAAACAAAATTTTTTTTGGAACATTCATAATTTAATTTAGGAAGGCTGCATTAAAGTATGTAGGTAGAGTTTATTTTATAGAAATAGTGTACCCTTACAGATATAGTGTACACTTTACAGAATTAATCATTTTGCTGGTAATATTTACAAAGCTATGAATGGATTATGAAGATGATACGCGTTAAACGTTTTCGCTTCTTTGTAGAATCGTAAAACAAAATGTATGGAAATGTCATTAGCGTTTGTTACGCCTTATGTCATTTCTATATTTTTTTGTTTGGCAATTCTACAAAAAAGCCTCTCAAAAAAGGTCTTGGCTAACCCCCTAGTTAACATCGATGTAATGAAATTAGTTTATTTCGTAGAAACCTTCTATTTTATCGTTACAAAGATTTTTATAATATAATCATGTACAATCAGAGAAGTAGAAACAGATACAGATCGTGGATCTGAGTAATTTGGTCGTGTTATATCAAACTCAACCGACAGATCACGATTTACATGTAATTGACATATCCTGACCAAACGACGTAGGCCCGCCTACTGGATCTCTTTGAATTTCCCCCATTATACTATACTGTCTCTCAAAAAATCTTAATTTTGTCTGAATCATTTCAGTATTTTAGGCCGCAAGAGATAAGGACGAGTCTTTCGTATTTATAATCTATATATTAATACGCGAGCGGAAAATTTTGTACCCTTTTTTAGGAAAGACGGCTAGATTGAAAGAAAGCTATTTGATATGGAGAAGGAGTGTGGAATACCAATATTATTTTAAAGTATGCTTTTATTAACAATATAAAACGCTACGCACACTACAAAATTTTCACATGACACGATAATCATACACGATATACTCTTTTCTTTATCGTGGAATGTATGTGATTTTATAAAATTTAATGGCCTGATAACAAGACCTTCATGTCAAATTTAAGTCTGTAATTAAATTGAAAAATATTCATTCTGAAACTTCTGCATATAAAAGATAACATACTTAATAAACAGTCATTAGCAAAAATAAATTATGAGCTCCTTCCACAAATTGATACCATTAAGCTATTCCTGTGTTGGTCTCGGAAACCAATAATGTGTAGTGGAACTTGTGCGTCAGACATGGGAGTGGAAAGTGGGGAATTGGGTCCAGGAGCCACCCCCACATATGTAGGTGTGGCGGTACCCACATTAAGCGTAATAATCCCGCATCGCGCTATCGAAGTTTTCGAAACACGGCGGTATATATACGTCAGCGTGAAATGTATCACGTGGGCTTCGGCCTGAACGAGTATAACACCTCTCTCGGTCGGAAGATCTTCCTTTGGCTACCACGCAATTATCCCCACATGGGTTTACCACCACATTAAAAATCTTCGACAAATTGCAACCATCAAAATATTCTGCTATGCTGTCGGCAGAACAACTCTCCATTGCGATTTTAAGAAGCTAGTTGTCACTCTGCGAGTGTGCACTGTACATGGGCGACGGTAGACTTAATTCTCTTTATTCTTAGGCAGCCGTTAAGCTCGATTGCCGATTTTATATATATAAAAAACTTTAACGATATGAATGGGAAAGAATACTTTTTCCCATTGGTGCTTTTAATAGCCTTTGCATGCACGTAATTCGAAAGTCGCGTAAAAGTATACTTTGGGAACGTTATGTTTTCCTAAGACCAAAACTTCTCAACTCAACTTAGGCTATGCCAAAAATCAAATAGATTGGTTACTTCGTTAGGACGTGAAGAAGGAGCAAACGAACACATACATCAAATTTATAATATTAGTATAATATAATAATTTGTTTCAGGAGGAGAAAAACAATCAGAGAGATACAAAATCACCAACACCAGCGCACGGTATAAAACTAGGATGGATTCAAGTAAGCTCTACTCTACCATACATAACTACAACTGTCTTTACTTCAACCAAAGACCAATTATAATTCTTCTATTCTTCAACTGAACTACAGGCATACAAAAGCTGTCCATACCAAATCACAAAACAACCTTAAAGAAGTTATTTCTTACCTCTGCGGTCTGCACTGAGGAACATTCCGCGATTACCTTAATTTTATTGAGAGTTTGACAAAATAATTATCACAAGGGCTGTTGTTTAATATTTCATGACTTTCTACTAAATGTCGAATAGACTATCCATAACTTATCTGTCTGAAACTGCCTAAGTCATCGTTTAGATAAGTTGTCGGTAGTCTGTATTATGATTTATGGTACTTATGAGAAAGTAGTGAAGTAGAGGCCTTTTTTTGTATTTCCTCCGTGATATTTGTGGAGTTTTTGACAAAATTTTGTTTTTTACACCCTGCATAAGGGATACTATATCTCATTCATCACACTTACACAATACACACTTTAAACTTTAGAGTCTAAAATATTTATCAATTCGGTTTGTGGCCTGCAATATTAAGTGCCTAAGTATTAGGGTGTGCTGATCCCGTGTCTTCTGAACATCTGGGGCGTGATGCTGTTCCTTCGCATCTCGTGGGTGGTGTCCCAGGCTGGTGTGGGGCTCTCCCTGGTCATCATCGCCATATCTGCCATCGTCTGCGTTATAACGACCCTGTCTATGAGCGCGCTGTGCACGAATGGGGAGGTGAAAGGAGGTGAGTGTAGCTTCCACAAGACGTGATTAAAACCTCCTTTAAAAACTTTCTGCTACCTTACGTGCTAGGTGCTGGCTATATGCCATTTACGAAAAGAGTGACCCAAATACTTTAATGTATGTTTTTACCTTAATATTGTAAAGTGACATCCTTTTGGTGAAGTTGAAAATATTATGCTTTAACACTATTCTCCCTGTATATTTCTATGAGAATGTAAAACTTTTACCGTCGCTCGCCGTAAGGGGGTTACCAGAGTTTTTGGTGAAGGAATAGACCACGGGAATAGGGATCGGAAATAGGGAATAATGTGCAGGAAGTTGGGCCCCCGGTAATATTTACTTCAATTTTTAAATTTTCCTTTCAAAATACCTAACCGGTTTCGGCTGTTTCATGATCATTATTTCCCACCAGGTGGCATCTACTACATAATCTCGCGATCCCTGGGCCCGGAGTTCGGTGCGAGTGTGGGTATAATATTCGCGTTCGCCAACGCCGTGGCAGCCAGTATGAACACCATTGGGTTCTGCGACTCCCTCAATGATCTCCTGAAGTCCCAGGGTGTGTGGATCGTGGATGGTGGAGTCAACGACGTGAGGATAGTGGGTTCCGTCGCGTTGGTCCTGATGTGCATCATATGCGCCGTCGGCATGGACTGGGAGAGCAAAGCGCAGGTTAGTTCATATTTTGTTCGAGTATTTCAGAGTTGCATGTAGACGATGATGAGGACCCATAGTTCCTGTAGTCAGGCAGCTTATCCGAATTTCTGATTGGAAAAATTTGGATGCTGGAAGTTGGAACGCACTGAGTTCATATGTTTTGTTGTAGACCCACATACTATCCGATATTTCTGATAGGTTTTTGTATCTGACAGGCGTGGCGTCAGATTTTTTTTTTCGATCAGAAATCCGAATAATGTGCGGCCGGTTAAGAATCACTGGTGTCAGACTTTGGATAGTTGGAAAATGATAGGTACCATGGTTAAACAAGGAATAGATCTTTACCGTAGCATTTCAATTTTATGTCGAAGTTGGTGCTTTTATAAACCCCGCAACACCTATGATTATGTAATTTAACAATTTATTGTTGACTAGTTTTGTGCTTATATTAAAGGTCAAAATGTTGTCAACACAGGGTAACTGAGTTTGTTACTTCTCCCAGTAATTAGAATGTCAAAGCAATATCGGCGGCAGGAAATTGACAATTATATTTCGCTACGATGTTGCTGAAAGCGTGTGACCTATATCCAGGGTAGAGCACTGACCTCGTACAAACAGCTCGGCGGTCAACAAACAAACAAACACTGTTACTGTCAATAATACCTTCGTTAAAATGGTTAAAAATGCGTTTGTATGATGTTCATTCAAGATGATATAGGTGGCTTTCCGATCCTCAACGAAAATGCAAAGAAAACTTTAGAACTCTAGTAGCGACTTTGCCCGCGTGGAAATGGTTTAACCTACATTTAATCGGAATATTAAGTATTAGATCTAATTCTCTTAATAATACCCCAACTGTATACGGAGCCCTCTGCACGTGAATTCAACTCGAATTTGGCAGATTTTTCAGATATTATTATTATAGTGTGAGGATGGGCCCTGATAGGAGGAATGAAACGACTGACGACTCGTTAAAGACTAACTTTATTCACGTTAAACTTA
>JAOTAV010000123.1:0-10806 GCA_026546445.1 Cyclargus thomasi | reverse complement strand
TCGGTAAAAATATGAAATTATTTTTTATCGGTTTTATGCATTATTTATTTAAGTTTGAGATTCCGAAAGAAAATTTCACTGCTCGCGATTAGTTTAAACAATATGGATTTATTTGTCACGGCGCGCCGGCCGCCCGGCGCTGGTAGAACACACCGTGCGGCCGAGCGCAGAGTATGCTGCAACTCTTATTATTTATAATTATAAATAACAATTAAAGATATAATTATCAAACAAATTATTTTGTTATGATAAATATTTTTGTTACTATTATTATAATTCTTGTTGTTATTAAATATTTCATAAGCGAAGTAATAAAATTATTTTCTATTATTATTAGTATTTAAATATACTGAAACACTATTTAAGAATTAATATTATGTAATACTTTTTAGTTTCTTTTTTTATTATCTATTTTTTTTCCTTTGGAAGTCACTTTTAATTTTTTGTTAAAAATAATTATTATTTCAATCTTTTTAGTTATGCAAAATTGTATTACCTATTCCTATAGAAAACCATTATTTTTTATGTGTATCTTTAAGGAATAAGGAGTTCCAATGGCACCTTGTGAACCATGGTTGGTATACGTTGGTACAAAATCTCAATTTTTGGTGCCAGACGATTAGGATACCTACTTATTATGAAACTAAAATCATCTTAACCAAAATCATATTTCCTTACATATTTTGAATTGCAATAGGGCCAAAAAGCGACAGTGAATGGTGCCTGATGTGATGGCAGTAATGATAAATATTAAATATATTTAATATTGTAGTAGCATATGCTTTCAGTTCTTAAAATAAGGCCGAAAACCCGAAAGTCGTATCTGTAATGAATACTTTCGGAACCACGGTATACTTTGGCACCAAATCTTACTTTTTGGTATATTAAACCTGGGACGCGTCTAAACCTTATGTTTCCATACAAATTTCGAGGAGTTTCCTCGATTACTCATTGATCCCATAATCAGTTCACCACTTTTGTAAAAATGGGACCAAATTGGATTAGTATTAACCCTACACAACAAAGAAAAAAAATTTATAATCGTTTCACTGGCGGCGGAGTAATTGTTGAACATAGAATAATTAAAATATATATATCCGCAGCCGAACATAATTATGACCATATAACCTCCTCATTTTCGGAAGTCGGTTAAAAATTGAAAATACAATCATAATTTAACATGTGGGTGAAAGGAACAACCAGCTTGTCTCTGCGGCTTGATTCGATTAAAATGTATTTGTAAACAAACTCTTATCCCTTATTTCATCTCCTTGTATTAGATTTTATCAAAATCCTTCCTTACTTTCAATTATCAAACACAAACACCATAGCAACGCAACTCGGTACTTAAAACAAAATTGCATTTATTGGCCATAAAAGTAAAATATTGCTTTTTAAATTAACTGATGAAAAATACTTACTCCGTAACAGCTTTTACGTATTCTGAACAGGAATCGTTTTGAGAGTCCATTTCCACTCCCATTATAGATTCTGTAATATAAAAGAATAATTTACTATTACCATACCCCATTCATAGCTTAGGGGGCTAAATACTGCATCCTAAAGGTACACGCACACTTTAACTGAGCTCAGTGCAGCGCAAATGCGTTGCCCACTGTTGAAGGGCCGCGTCTCATCGCATTGACAGATTTTGAGTACGTCAGTGTGACCACTTTTAAATCACTTGTGACTCGATATAACAAAAACGTTGCTTTATTCTACTATTTCTACTAAAATCTAGTACTATTACAATTTATATGGAGGCTGATTTTTCTGCTGGGACCCAGGCTCGACACGCTGCGGCATAGCATGTTTAAAGCTTAGGAAATTTGAAAAAGGTAAGAAAAATGAAACAAACAAAATTCCCACAACATTAAACGCATTCTCCCAAGAGTTTCATTTTTTGATTGGTGGTTTGGGATTGATTTTATATATTGTTATCAACAATTTAACACCAGAACCAACAGAAGAAAAGGGAAAACATTGTTTGGGATCTCTTGAGTATATAAAAGCCTATGTATAGACAACGAAGAGTTACAGCTTTATAATATGTATTGTATTACTGTATTATATTATTACTGTATTATATTGTACAATCAGAGAAGTTGAAAGAGATACAGATTGTGGATCCAAGTAATTTGGCCGGCCTATGTCAAACGTATCCCACGACTAATATGGAATTGACATATTCTACCAAATGACGTAGGTCCCTGGCTCTCTTTAAATTTCCTCCATTATACTTAACATAACACTAATCCAATTTGGCTGAAATTGGATTTGGAGATGCAGTCCCTTGAAAAGACATGAGATACTTTTTTTCCAGAAAAATGTATGATTCTAGCTCGATAAACGTATTTATCGAATCGAAATTATGCTAAGAGAGTAATTCGTACCTGTGACATTGTCCAAAGACAACAAGGCAACGATCGGGAAGAGATCGAAGGCCTCTCCACTGTCGGCATATTTCTTTAGTTTCTTGATGAAGGTTTCCTCGTTTTTCAGGAACACTTGTAAGATCGTCTGCAGTATGTTGAAGTGGAACGCCGGGGTCAGAAGTCTTCTATACGTTTTCCATCTGTGACCTAAAAAGACATACATAAATAATTAATGTTCAAGAAACATTCTTTTTCCAAAATTATTTTGTTGTTTTTTAAATAGTATGGCTTCAGATAGGTCCCATGTTCACAAAAGTGGTGATCTTATGGTGTGAATTGTAAGGAACGAAAGGTTGACTGATCAAAATGTACTTGGCACGGGAATTCATACAAATGATGTGGAATTTTATGCTAAGTTACAGCAGTTAATCAACATTACTAGCAATAAGTTTGTATGAAAAGATTGAGTAAAGATAGTATATGTATTTGAGGCTTAGATCAACCCTTACAGGGGACTACGTACTAACATAGAAGAATTATTATTAATTATTTTTAAAAGTTAATGTACTCAACTACATATGCAGATTTTGTGATATAATTGATACTGTTTCACAACTTCCTGATAAATACCGTATATCCACTTACTTATCTGTCAGTTAAAGTATCGAGAAGCTGTCACAAAAGTTGTAATAATTGCGATGCGACTATGGGCCATAATGCCCACAATTGCACCGCCTATGAGGAAGTGGTAAAACACGCACTTAGAGTCTACGATAAAAATATACCTGCGTCTGTAAGAAGTCCTCTGCCCAGCCAGTCCTTTAAGGGCAAGTAAGAGCGGCCCTTCACAATGTGTTCCGAACTTGACAGCAGGGGCTGTCGACAAAATTACGGTTATGAATGTTTTTCATTGACATTACGCAACCTTATCTAAACAGTAGCTCTAATATTATTTTTAACCGACTTCCAAAAACGAGGAGGTTATATGTTCGGCTGTGGATATATATATATATTTTTTGAAGCAATAATATTTATCGATACTCGTACACGTACATAATTTTTTTTGTATGGACATTTTAGTTACGTAAGTGACCGCTAGAGGCACTGTAAAATTTTTTCCATAAAATTTACTTAGTGCTTCAAACAAATGATAGATCTTCTCGACCACTTCAAAAATAATGCAAAATACTCAGTTAATCTGCAATATTGTACATCTTTACCATACGTATATAATTATGATACAGCTATTTTTAGGTTTTATAAAAAAGTTCGCATCCATCGTTAATGTATGGAATTTATTTGAAGGACACGCATTATGTGTCATGACAAGTATACATTTTGTCCTCAAACTCGTTGGTAGATTACATAACTAGGTACATAACAATACCTGGCACGTACCTACAACTCGACGTGATGAGTAAATTACCATTTTAGATCGCAGTCAAGCATCACTGAGCCAGGAGCTCTACCGTAAAACGGCATATTTTAAAGACTTGACCGAAAATAGCCGTCCTAAAAACCTAATTTACTAACGTTTGTTAAAAAAGGACGCAGTTATCCTAAACGGTTTGGGAGTACGGCTCCTGGTTAAACATTACCTAGTGTACGCAACTCCATTGCGAAAGAAAATCTATTTCTTACCTAATCTTAGAGCGTCCGTAGCCTAGTGGGTACCTTTGGTTCGCATTCGAGAGGGTGCAGGTTCAAACCCCGGTGGAGGCGTGTACCAATGAGACGTTTTCCAATCTCGAGTACATAATACGGATGCTATTGGCGTGGAAGAGCCAGGCATTGGCACGAATGGCCGGCTCCACCGGAGTGATACCACGGCTTCACAGAAAACTGACGTAAAACGGCATTTTGCTGTGTTTCTTTCAGTGAGTGAGTTTACCGGTGGCCCAACTTCCCCAATCCTCCTATTCCTATTTCCATTTCCTATTCCCTCATAAAGGCCAGCAACGCACTTGCGACTCTTCAGATATTACGAATGAAAATTAAAATGACCAACTAAAATGATAGTAGATATACTAAAATAACAAGTAATGAAAACAAACCGACAAGCAAATATACGTAATTATTCTCCTCTATTTGCTTTGTTAGAATAGGTAGTGTTTTATTACCAAACAATACTAGAATATAATTATTATGATCATTATTGCGCCATTGTTATAAATACGATGCAATTTATTGATGAGTAAGAAAAAATCAGCCAAGTACGCGTTGGTCAGAAGTTAAAAAATGTTTAAAAACTATTTTGTACGCTTAATCCTTAAATATTTATTTGGTTTAAATAAATTATGATATTCCTCGAGAATTTTTTTTATAAATTATTTTCCTTAACTTATAATCCAAATCAACGAAAATAATTAATTGCCTTCGCAATTTATTTGTAGGATTACTTTTGCAGATAAAGCGTGAAAACCTATTGCACCCCTATTTCCAAGATGGCGGCCGATAAGGGTGCAGACCCTACAAACTTGAAGTTAAGTTTAGTAAAAAAATAAAATTGCGTCCTTCAGAAAATGCCCAAAAAAGTAGGGGATAAAAGTTTGTGTGAAAATACTTCTTAATCCCGATTAATTTCGACGTAATTCAATAATAAAAATATAATAAACAACTCACCGCTATGTACTTTGGGTGTGACAAGACCACGTGGGGCTTGTCGAACATGTACATAAGGTAGGCATCGCCATACACATCCTTGAAGTAGCGAGTGAGGGCTATGAATTCTGAAAAAAAAAAAAACATTAGACAAAAATAAACACAAAATAGCTGCGGAAAACAGCACATGTTTAATTAAATTATCCGTGTTTTAGCTAGTAATTAATGTATAATGGAGGTTTAATTTTATTTCCAACCTTTAAGACTAAATATATAATTAAATGATTATAATGGATTTTATTTGTTGTTCTTTATTTAAGGTTGGAATAGATTTTATAACACATGCGATGTTTTGTCGAGTGTGTGTGTTACCGGAGGCCCGAACTACCCTATTCCCTATTTTTTTCTTCATTGAGCTTTGAAAAAAAAAGGTTTCCGTGTCGTTTCCGCGTTACTTTTTAAATTTAGTAAATCTGCCAGCCCCCCCTAGACAAGTGGCAAGCGATTAACGTTTACGAATATCGCTTCGCTTGTTTTGTATGGGATTGACATATTCGAACTCGTCTTGATCACGTGACATTTCGTTCGTCTGTCTATCCCATACAAAACCACGACATTATCGTAAACGATACTCGCTTGACACTTGTCTAGGGGGGCTGGTCGGAAATAGAATGATGCATCGTCTAGAAAAACATTGACTCACAAATTAAGACATAAGAGGAAGAAGCGTAACTAATTGTAAGCTACCCTCTATTGGCATTCTGCAAGGGTCAATAAGTGACTTTAATAAAGTCACTTTACCAAAATATAAACCGTTTCACCTCAAATACCTACTAAAAATTTGCTACCACCTCTCAGTCTATTCGTGATTGTTCTAGTAATCATTAATCAAAACAAGCCATTCTAGAAATATACATAATTGCTGTTTAAATTACAATGGTTCCTGCAGTCGAGTTTTCTGTTTTTGAACATTTAGCTCGTTACGCCCTTGACTTATTTTCTTGCATTACTTAATATGTATTAAACTGCCAAGTGCCAAGTTATTTTGATCCGACATTTACAATCGAAGAAGTTGATTTACAGCCAGTTGACGGACCTACGTCGATTGGTCGGACTATGTTAATATATTTATAAAAATAAACTAAACGGATTGCTCCAATTATATTTATTATCAACTTAAAATTGATATAAAATAAAATATTTTACTAAAACAATTGCACATAAATTTAAAAAAAGACAAATCAGGCATGTACCTACTATAAACAATTATATTACAGAATGCCTTTAATTATTTTCATCATTATTTTCATACAAATAAAATCATATAAAATCAATGCTACCATCATTTTTTTGACACTTGCAACATTTTGGTACAAAAAAAAGCTACGAGAGTTAGATGTCAATATAAATTTTTGATAAATATTATTAAAAGTGTTGCCTAAAACTTAACTAACGTTTATAAGGCAGCAAATGTTTAGGCTTTGTCCGGAGCCACTTGTAATTTATGTATTTTGTGACGTCGCGTCGCGAACACGCGCCGGGCCTCGCGTACTTATTATATTTTTAAGTCAAATCAATATTGCTCAAAATCTATCGGCTGCGTTTGACAAACATACATTTAACTACTTAATAATATACTATTAAGTCGTTAAATAGAATCAGGAGTACTACAAATGAATCTTTATATGTAGTATTCAATGGTAAAATAAATATTATTTGTTCTATTGAACTGTCACTTTTTGCTATAGATAATGCATAAAAAGCTTAACACATAATAACCACTTACGTTAAATACTACATAGCGGGAAAACCTTGTTATTATTGCATGTTACTTGAAGTCATTGTAAATGTCGCATTTTTTTTAGTAAGTAGAAGGATCACCTGTACGCCTGATACTCCTCGCGAGATATTTCTCTTTCTCGAGCGTAATCAAATTATCGATATTTATTATGAGTATGTTATGTTAGGGGCAGAAGAGATGAAGAGATAAACCGGTTAACATCGAGAAAACGTGTAGACATCCTTTTGTCGTAGCTTCATCTCAGCCCGGCTGATGGAAAGCGACTGCCGTTGCCCAGGGAAACTTGTAGCAGCAGTAGCGTTTCAAGCGCGCAGACCGGCTTTGATGAAGGAATAGACTACAGGAATAGGTATAGGGAATGAGGTGTAGTGAGGCTGGGCCTGCACTTGGGGCTTAAACCTAGCTCGCTTCGCTCGCCAAAATAATATATAAACTCAGGTACTTCATGTATCTTCTACAGTCTTTAAATATTTGAGATAAAATGCACAAAATAGTTTATTTATTTTGTAAACACTTATCTGCAACCATATTTTAATAAAATACGCACAAAAATTGTATTGACTTGAATCATCGACCCTTAGAGATTAAGGCGCACTGTGGTCCCAATTTCGACGCTTTAAATTCAAAGAGGTTTTGGTTCTACCTGAGACAATTCCTACAAGCTATGATACTTATACCCGTACGTGCCCGTTTGGACAAAATTTACGAGAATGTTTTTTTCTATGGCCGAAATAATTAACACACATTTTGTTCCGGACTGACCGCAACTGAAAGTTTCGGATTTACAAGAAGTGTTATCCCACATAAAACGCACCTTACAAGCTGTAGCACTTCCGCCCGTATTTGCCCTTTTTGTTGGACATAATTTCCGTGATTGTTACTTTTTCTATGGCCGAAATCATTTGATTTAATTCTTTAAAAAATTAAATCGCATATATTATTAAAATAAAACAGTTTTTAATACTTTTTAAATCTACCCTATAATTAATTACCTATAATTAATTACCTACCATATTATTGAAATAAATAGTAAATAAATAATAAAAAATATATTATTATGAAGTTGTAACTCATAAATATAAAAATTTGTTTGTTTGGATGTATTTCGGCCAAACACGCCGCAATCGCCGAGCGTATTTTGAAAAAAAATCGTTAATAAAGTGTTACCGACTTTGTTGTAAGAAACTTTTATTATATACTCATGGAATTAAATATTATCAATGCCACTGCGCCTATACCCGTAAGCTTTACGACTCTCGAAGATCAAAGCACTACCTAGCTTCCAAATAGGCCGTTAAAACGAAAGGACACGTTTGAATTCCTTATAATAATATCCACTTACCTGAAGGCTTAGTCATCCACAGGCGAACGCAGCCCAGGAGAGGTATCCGCATAGGTCCAGGTATGCTCTCATCCTGTAAGAAATATACGAAAACTGCGAAAATAAACACTAGAAACAGCAGAATAGGTATAGTTAACATCGTGCGGACGAGTCACTATAAATGATATTCGTTCGTGTATTTTATAACTTGTTTCGTATGTACCGTCAGACACGACACAATATAACTATACGCAGCAGACTAACTGCGCACGCGCAAGTTTGTTTCATTAAAATAGGTGTATAATCGTATGAAAATTTAAAAAAGCTATTTCACACCAACACTTTTTTAATTAAATTAAGACTCTTCACCCCCCAACCCCCTTTTTCCCTATTTTATAGGGATAAAAATTTCTTCATTTTCTGTGCGAGGGGTGACCTCTAGACGACATGAGAGACTGAGCATAATTTTACATGGCAAAAATGTTTCCCGTGCACTCATACAAGATAATAATTTTAGGGCCTGTTGCACTGCCTACTGATAAAGTTTCTAAAACTGCACAACGTTTTTTTTTAGATTCTTCAACGTATATCCACATTTTTTACATCTGTAAAAAATGTGTATAGACTATTTGGCACTTATCAGCAATTAGTGTAAATGTAATTTTCATATAAGTTTTATGACCGAGTGCGTTGAGATTTGAGCGTCTAACCTTAAGGAAACAAATTTTTTTATGCGCTATTTCTACTTATTCACTTCGGTTTTACAAATTTATTACACATACACGACCATGACGGAAAACCAAAATAAATACATTTATTTATTATCTTTATTAGACTCACCAACAGCTAAACACAGAAATACATTGAAAATATACTTATTTCGAAACAGTAAACATGCACATGTGTAAGCCAATAAGTAGGCGTGTACAGCATTGACCAATAACAGTGACAACTATGCCTTATCTATAATTCATTAAGCCTAATAGAAAATTTATAAAAATAGCAATTATTGTGATGGATTATTTTTTTAAAACAGAGTTTATGTATTTAGTAATTTCACTTTTTATACTCACACATGAGTCATAAAAAATTTTAAGATCTTTCACAAGTGCGCAAACTTTGTTATAATTATAACACTGTTTAACTGAACAAAAAACTACTGATTATAATCAGTACAAATATTAGATAGGAGAGAGTATTTAAGGATGTTTGATTTACTATTTGGGTTGTAGAATATTTTGGTAATTAGATAACGTGGAAAGTGATGAGGGACATTTAATTTTATACAATGAAGCAGGTTGTCGCAGTCTAAAATTACGGATAATTTAATTTTTTTTAGAAAATTTATGTTAGTCAACAATCGGCGATGAAAAAGAGAGTGGAATGCAAGATGCCTTGTAAATGCACGTTGGACACTTTCTATGCGCACTAAGTGAGTGATGTATTGATAGCTCCAAACTAGGGACGAAATAATTATATTATACAGAATAATTTTTGGGAAACTTGAAAAACTTGTTGTGTTTCTTTTGAGAAACCCTAACATTTTATATATGTGAGACTTGAAGCTGAGCTTGGAGTCGAATACTACGCCCAGTTCTCGAAACTCTGTAACTTGTTCGAGTATATCAGAGTTTATCACATAAGTTGTACGTACGTACCGTACCGTGTGTTCTGTACCCGTTTTCGTGTGAATTTTAGATGGAAAGACTTTTTAGCATTTAGGACCATACCATTAGTACAGCACCAGTTACATATTCTATTCAGATCTTGCTGAATAAGATCTACATCTAGCACGCAGATAACCCTCTATGTATTTTGAGATCATCGACAAATAGACTGAAGTCACTGTTGTGTATGGCATCAGAGATATCATTAATAAAAGCCAAGAAAAGTATTGGACCAAGATGAGAATCCTGTGGTACACCAGACATTAGTGTAGTATTCTGATATAAAACCATTAACGACGACGTATAGAAGTCTCTTTGCTAGGTATGACCATTCATTCAGACCTTTCTGTATTTAACAACTGGATACAAAAAAGGAGTTGTAGCTCTATTGATTTGATTCTGGTATCAGCGTTCATATCGGCAACTCTCCTTGGTAAGTCACTTTTGGAAACTCTTCTAAATAATTCCTTTATTGTCAGCTATTTATTTGTGTTTATTCTATAATACATATTATAATAAGTTTTTTTGATTATTGGTAATTACTATAACCATACCTTAATGATGTAATTTTTTCATGAAAATAAATTAATATCTATGTGATTTAGAGTTTTACTACACTATAATATGAATTTTATTAAAGATACTAAAATGAAAATTTATTTGGCATGTTATAGATAATTATAGTTTGATTTAATTAAGTTGCGAGTTAACTTGCGTGATCGGTGAGTTTACTTATGTTTGACGTTTGAACGGTAAAATCGAGTTAAGTTATAAGTTGTTAATTAAGTTGGCTTGAATAGAACGCGATATAATTTTTGGGCGAGTTAAGTTCGAAGTGCTACCCCTCTCGCGTCCCCCGCCAACTTAACTCACCAACTCTGAGTTTAGTACAATGTACATTATAATATTAAATTTATCAAAAATTTTAATATAATAGGTATTTAGTTGAGTAAAATATTAAATTTAATTAGTTTTTAGGCAGTAATTGAGCAATTTATGGAGACTTATCTTGTTATCGAACCAGCAACTTATGATTACTTA
>JAOTAV010000122.1:0-10807 GCA_026546445.1 Cyclargus thomasi | reverse complement strand
TTGTATCACTTGTCCACACTTGTGCATAACAACGAATGTTTAATATTCGATATTCTACCATTATCAAACATTAAAAAACCTAAATAACACAAATTTAACAAAAAATACAAAACTCACTCTCAGAAATCCCCGCCAAAACTCCCACTCTTCTGGTGTCGCGAGTAGGGCATCGAGTCCGGGTTTACCAGAAACTCGAAAACCCGAGAAAACCTAGGTTTTGGGAATCGCAAAAAACCCGGGTTTGAAAAAAGGAAAACCGGGTTTTTCGAGCTTTTCGGGTCTTTTTTCTTTTACGATACTTTGTTACTTAGATATTTAAAAAATACTTTTTCTTTAAAAAAAATCTATAATAAAAGTTTATATTCCTTTTTTTTGACGGTTAAAACTTTCTTAAGTACTTTTTTAATTAAAAAAATATTATAAATGGCGTTTATCGGTATTGTTAATTTTGTTTTTTAATTGATTTATTGTTTGTATCTAATTGACATATGAATTGAGCAAAGAATAAAAAATATGATCAAAGAAACTTTTTTATTTAAGCTATTTTTTTAATTTTGTCATTTTGGAGAAAAACGATATATAAAATATTATAGTACTGTTTTACCTTGTTCATTAACAACGTTAGGAAATCGACCTTGGTTGATGTCATGCTACAGATATTACAAAGGCTGCTATTATATTTAATTGTTATGGCATAAAGGCATGTGATTTTCAATTTGCTACAATTTATTGGTCTGCAATGAGGTTTTGGTGCGTTGACTTTAATCTATATATTATATAAAGTGAAAAGGTCACTCATCACGAATTCTTAGAAGCCACAAGTGCTACAGATTTCAAATTTGACATGCGGGTTTTTCTTAGGACGTAGGTTCTCGCCAACGTCTTTCGTACTAAGACGGGATTTTGTAAAATTCTGCCGCTAAGGGTTGTTTTTAGGGGTTGACAGTTTGTATGAAAATATTTTTTAACGCGAGGGAAGTGAGTGACTTGTTAGTCACTCACCTCAGTTACGCCCTGTCGGGCAAATATAATATTTCATCATAGCTTTTGCCCGCGACTCTATCCACGTGGTAACTTTTCTATTGAAGTTTTCCTGATTTTTTTTTGCTACAAACTTCACGGAACCCAAGACCTTTCCAACGAATGCAACGTGGAAATCGGTTTGTGAGTTCTGGAGTTAAAGCGTCAGGAAGGAAAACCAGACTTATTTTTATATAAATAGATTGTCAGGGACATTTCGGAGTAACTCCACGCACCAAAACAGCCTTGTCGTGTGATCTAGATGAAGGCTCTGTGCTCGCTTATTGTCCCACGCCGCGGTACGTTTAGCGTTGTGCAACTGATTTTTGTGTGCGACAATAGAAGTTGCGACAGTGTTAAAATGTAAGCTTTAACAATAGACTACACATAAACGACATTTAATAAGTTTAATCTCTGTTATTTATCTTAAAATCATTATTTTGATTTTATTCTAATTACACTTGAAATTTCAACTCGGACAATTAAACAATGTGTCAAATAATTTCTATAAATTAATTTTGGTAACGTGACATAGCTGCCTATTTTGAGTTTTTTTTTTTACTTAACATTGAAGATGAATTTAAAAAGTATAAATAATCAGGTATCTGGAAAATTATGCTGTTGATACAGAGTGGCCAAACATAGCGAAAGATAGAGACGTGTGTAATGAAAAAGGGGAGGCATTTGCCCAGCAGTGGGACACCAACGGCTATTAATAATGATATTAATAATATTTTATGGTATCTGTCGTCCGATTTTTTCGTATCAGTAATTCGGATAACTTGAGGCCGAACTAAATCAAAAATAGTTGAAAACGGTGTTTTCCACGCAAACTACTCTATAAAACAATGTTAATATATTAAATCCATTTTTACAGGTACAGAACCAAAGCAGATGCAATAAGACACGTCACTTGCTCAAGATGAAGAAACTTAGCAGCTGGAAGGAGGATGCGCCGGAGAACTTCTATGTGTGTTGCACGGCGCAGCTGCGCGAGAGAAATGAGACGAGCGAGATGTTCACCAGCTCTTGGACTAAGAGCATCAGTCCCCTGTGCTGGAGGGTCCCTATATTCATCTGGTCGATCGTCATCATTACCCTGTCGGTGACATTCTTCTGGGGCCCGCGGGAGAAGTTCCTGCTGTATATGACGCACTGGGGCCTCGTGCTGATATTCTTGGAGTCGCTGTTCGGGATCCTAGTGTGTGTGAAAAGCCGGAGGCAGTCCAAGGGTGAGTTTATTAATTAAAAACCTGAGAGTGTGAAGTTTTAAACTTTCTCTTGCATTATAATTAAAACTAATTCATCTGGATATAACAAACAAACCCGACAAAGTTTTAATTATAAATCTGAGAATAATATGACAGTACAAGTCAACTTAAAAGCAAGTTTTTCAATACCATGTATTTCTGACAGGCAAATTAGGATAAATACTAATTTGTAAAATCTTGTAGTAATCGTACTTGTTATTGATGTTGATAATAAAATGTCATAACCGCCCTCTACCACGGCAAAAATATACAAATACAAATTCGCATAGTTCCTCTACCCCAGAGCACCGCCTGTGTGCACGAAAGCCTTCGGGAAAATTAACATTTAGTTTGTCTAAACATTTTTGTGGGGTTGAAAACGGCTAGAACATTCAACCTGGATTCAACGAAATGAGCACAGGCCTACGAGAATAAACTGCGTGCGTGAGTGACCGCCCGCTATTTCGACGCAGCAAGATTGTTGCAGGTGGCCTGATCTTTGCGCTTCCTAGCGACATCGGACTGTCAGCCAACTTCTTGTTTCAACTGTCAGCAACAGCATTCTGGAACTAAAATAAAATTTAAAAGACTTTAGTGTGTGTTACATATAATTAATTGTGAAAGAGGCATTGCCAAAAGTACTCTTTTTGCAAAGCCTGTTTCACAGTGAATTTTTGTGGTACACTTCACGGAAAATCTGTAAGAGCTTTAGATTTGGGCTTTAGCATAGTAATTTCTGTATTTGTCAAGGTGTGTTTAAAAATGAAATAATAATAAAACTGGTACTATGAAAAATATAATATTAAATATAATATTGTACTTCTAACGCCAGCTATGAGTAAAGATGTGCAAAGGTAAAATAATTGAGTTAATAATAATTATTAGGACCAATTCACCAATTTATAATAGTTGTGTGGCAAGTAATGGTGAAACAGTCCCAGTCCTTTATTATGTAGTATATGTATGAGGAATTTAAAATACCCCATATATCATGAAATGGCTCTTACAATAATTTGCAAAAAGTAACGTTGAATTTCAGAGAGTAAATTTATAAGGATTCGTTACTATTTTATTGTCATGAAACGTTTTCTGACCTTTTACCCGACTGCGCCAGAAGGAGGGTTATGTTTTCCGAGAGTATGTATGTATGTATTGTTAAATTGATTACTAATCGAGAGCGGGCAACACTAGTCACGTCGGCTCACGCGCATCCCTAACTGGGACTCTCTCGCGAATTTTTCTTAAAATGGCGGATAATGTTTTGAGTTTTTAAAATGTTGATATCAATGTGATAAAGCTGAATAAACGTTTTTTCTTATGTTTGTTTTTCAAGTTCTTAATAGTATGTATGTACGTATAGCGGGATTAACACTAGGTGGATGAAAAAAACAAAAAACCAAAATGGTGGATTTTCCAGTAGAAATTGTGAGGTTCCAAAAACAAATACGCCCATTTAGATCGAGTAGGGTATTAAAATGAAGGGATTTAAATAGCCATTCCAGAAATATTCATAACTTGATGTTTAAATGGTAATGGTTTGTCATGGCATGGCAAAGTGCAGTCGGGTTTTCTGTTCTTGGACATTAAGCTTGTTTTAGTTAATTAACACAACTCTACATTGATGTATTAATAAACGTGTATATCAATAATTGTATTAATACATGAGTAATGCAAATTGCGTTGATTTTACGAGAAGAAAACAAAAGGTACATGGATCGACTCCAATGTACTTTAGTGTTAATTAATTTTATGTATGCTTCCCGTCAGCTAAATATAGAATGTAATACGTTTAGGTATTTAAAATACTTTTCTAAATATAGTCTGAACAAACTGTCGATATGAAACGACGGTACAGAACTAGATAGAAAAATGATCTGAAAAGTCACAAGTTTTAAAGCGATCTTGAATTTTAACTTTCTATTCTAATTTTGTAATTTTTGCAGCCCTTTTATAATTTAATTGTCATTAATTCAAATACTATTTAACTTCGTAACATATTTTTATTTAGTACATTATTATGTATGGGTTGATGTATGTTTTGCCAACAACCATGTTTACAAATAAACATCTCTTAAAATTAGCAAGGCAGTTAGTTATTAGGGTTAACAATATGAACTCGGCGACTCCAAGAAAGGTATTTCCAGAATTTCCCACCTTATGTCCGAGATATGAGTATCTACATTAGACGGGACATACTGAACATTTAAATTTAATTTTATAATAAAGTAAGATTAATAAAAGTGTAGGTATATTTTTAAGACATTTTTGTGAGGACTACGGCCGACTTTGGCCATCTAGGTATAGGTGCGTAAAGGAACTAGCGGGAACAATTTAGCGTTATCCCCAAGTAACTTCTAATTCCACGTGTAATTCGGATGAAGTCGCGGGCAAAACCTACTATCGCATTATAATTATTGATTTCCGGGACAAAAGGAAAAAAATTCGGGGCGGTCGGCATGCGTAGTTGGATCGATCAAATATATATAAGATGCACAAATCTTTTCAAAATTGAATAAAATAATGGCACCAAGACTATCTGATACAAACAACTTAAATCAAAATCATCATCATCATCAAAAGTATTGAAAAATAAAACTTAATGAGTCAATCTCACAATCGTACAAAAGATAAAATCGCGGTCTCGGAGCGACTAGACGCGGTTTTGCCGGTGCCACTTTTGACGGCAACTGTGAATCTTTGTAATCTGTAATTTAAAATAATTTCTCAAGCTTCCCGACTTCACATTACGATTACGATCAAATTACTGTTTGGTCATTACGAAATTATCCAATATATTATTATTTTTTGGTCAGCCGCAGCAATTATTTTTAAATCTCTTGTGGTAATTGCATTCGAATTGAAGCTAAGTGCGTACTTCTATTATAGAGGAACGTCTCGCAAGGTCAGAGTTTCGCAATACGAAGATGCCAAAGATTTATTGCAGTGCGTTGTAGTACTAGTGTGTACGTTTATATGAATGCCCTTCTAATATTTTTCAATGTTTCTGTGTATACATGTCGTACAAGTAGATTTCGACGCGCTTCGGCGTTGACTGACTGTAAAGATTGTCATTTGTAGAAATCTGAACGATTTCATTATTATTTTATATTTCAGAGAAGCAGAACTTTATTTTTACACTACAAACTTGTTATTTTTAATGGATAGTTTGGCCAAACTTGGATGTCTAGGGTAAACTCTTTTAAATTATTGTTTACATCGAATTGCATCTTATTTAACGCTTCAGTGCTACTACTTTCACGCAAGGAATATATATACACACCCTAAATTAGTAACAATTTGTTATGTTTAGCCTGTAGTGTAGAGGTTTCCTGGTTGTGAGTAATGACTATAATGAACTAACAAGGCGTATCAGTGTGTGTGTCAATAGGCTATATTAATCGCGTAAATAATAGTGAACTTGCTGCGTAGAGTACAAGGACCCGTCACAGGCCACAGCCTCTTAAGGCTCTGATTGATAGATTAACAATAATTTTAAAATATGATTATATCAGTTTGTAATAACTCATAATAAAATGTACTTTATAGCACATATATATTTTTTAAACTTATATTGTTTAAACTTTAATGCTCTCGAAAATCGATCGGACGATATTTTAATTACTTAAACATAAAAAAATATAAAAGGGCATATTTTAAACTTTTTGCAACCAATGTTCAAAAAGTTTAAAGTACAAGAAAAAAACTAAACATACCAGCGAAAATCTGAATAAGCTCAATTTTTTTAAACTAGGGATATAGCTAGGAGATACAGCGGTGAGAATGTGTGGACTGTGATGTACCAAAGCACGTAAAAGTCAAAGAAAAAAATCAAGAAAACAGAGATCTCCAGATTTTTACGCTTAAACACAAAATAAACTAATCGCCTGCGAATAATGAAGACGAAACGACTACGAAAATTGAAATTGTTTCCTTTCGAATCTTATGTCAGCCCGATATTGCTAAAGGCCACCTGAGTATAAAAATGTTTCAACACTTTTGAAGTCCCGCGTTTTTGACGGGACTCTTCCTTAGTTTTTATTATTCGTAGCTCATCTCACGTAGATCGCTGTCTTTACTGACATAATCATTCTCATCGACGTAACATTGAGACACCGCCGCCCGCCGCGCGCGCCGGTGACCGTGAAATGGATCTTGTCAGCAACAACAACAAACAGGCGACACATTCTTTATGTCAACAGACACGAATAATAAGTTAATGTTTTTGGGGTGCCTGGAGACCCCTGAATATCTTCTATATTACAGGCTAAGCCTAGACTTAGACTCTAACAGCCTGATCCTGGAGGCGATTCCGCACGGAAACTCCTGGCACATTTAACAGAAGTTTCCGAAATCGGGAACGAATTCGCGCGGAATCTCGTGAATCAGGGGGCTGATCACTCACAATAATATTGGGTGTAAACAATTAGCTGAAATTACCTTTGCGTCCTTGTAATTTGCTTTTTTCTTATGAAATAAGAGGCAAACGGGTTACCTGATGAAAAGCAACTACTGCCGTCCATGAACACTAGCAACATCATAAGAGTTGCAGGTGCGTTGCCGACCTTTTGATAGGGAATACGCTTTTTTAAGGTTTGCAGGTCGTATCGGTCCAAAAATACTTCTCGTGAGAGTTCATTCTAAAGTTTTTGTGGAGATTAATAAATGATGATGATTATTATTATTATTCTGTTGTAACATGTGACATCAACACAGCTACTACAAGTTTACATTTATTTACGTTTTTACTACGACACTAATACGACATATATCTTATACGACGTTTCCGGAGGCTTCAATGTCCTGAAACACATGTTACGCCTGGTTTAGGCACCAGTCTCCAAAAAAAATCTGTAAGTGTTTTTGTAGAATTGTCAGCTTTATTAAAGCTGTAACTTTGTGGCTAGAAAATGAACAATTTTATTATTATTATTATAGCATGCATGCTCTACATTTACGGCGACAATCGTTGATGATCGTGTGATCGATTATAATCGGCAGGATCAGCGAGCATTGACTATAATCGGAGACCAGAGCCTATCTTCTAAGGAATCGTGCTCGCGTGTCATCGTTTGTAATCACAGATTATTATTGTTATGAAGAGGAGTCATTAGACACAAATGATCGTAATCGCTTATTTTGATCTCTCATGATTGATATGGAACTTGAAGTAAAATTATAAAAAATGGTTCACGAATCGTCATCACGTCATCAATAAAAACCGATTTGGTTTTTATTGACCGAGGAAGGTACCGAGTTAAGCTACCGAGTCACATAATGCTCCATTCTAAAACTATAGTATAATCTTTGTACTTATGTATATTTTTACAAGACGCTAGCTGTCTAATGACAAAATTCACGAAGACTCGAGACAGTGTCACTTGTTGCTAAATGTTACGAAGACCTTGTCATCATCGACCCATATAAACTAATACTATGCTCTATTTATTTTCCTTAAGAGTTACTTAAACGTTGTTACTAAAAACTGTACTCCGACCTCTATAGTTTTTCAATAGCATTACCTTTGTTATATAATCGGTAATCTCGATACAGGGAAAAAGGTTGTCAGGTCAAAGTGTCCCCGAACCAGTGAGCACATATCTCATCAGTATTGCTGTCGTACAGCTTAAAACCTTCTGAGTTCCGCGTACTCGGGTTGAATTGTAATTGGAATTTGACTATACAATATAAGATACCAAAATTGCCAAGGTATATTGCCAAGAAGTAAGAAGCCGGCAACTCACTTATAACGCTTCTGATATTATTAGTGCCTACAGGCGACGGCAGTTGCTTTGCATCAGGTGACCCGACTGTTCAGCTGCCCCCTAGTTTTAGAAAAACAACATAATTTCCTGTGATTTTGACCCCCAAGGGCTCGAACTAGCTTGAAAAACTCTTTTCTAGCGACACCTAGATGTCACCACACATTACAGATTTGTTGATATAAACTGTATAACCCTACTTATTTCCAGATGGCGGTCTGGCGTGGCACGTGCGGGCGTACTGGGTGCTGTACAACATAGCTGTTCCCGTTGCCTTCCTCATAACACTCTTCTACTGGGCGGTGCTAAGACTTCGTAAGGAACCCTTTAATCTTAATCCAAGCAAAAATGCATTCGGTTGTCCAAATGCGGAATTCCCCATTAGGAAACCTAATACGGAAAACGGACGTTCGCGGCCGGCCTTAGTAAATATTTAGTTTATTACTCGCTTGAACTGATGTTTAACTAGATTTATGCATCATAATAAATAAAAGCCATCATAATAAGAGTACATATTCGATTAAATCTCTACGTAATGCAATTCCCTTATCGACGCAGATACGACTTACAAGGCCTCTCGGTCAAGATCATTGCTTCATCCGAAAATTCACTTGCAGAAAATTCCATAAGCATCGAGTCATTAAACCATAGCCTAATAGCATTCGATAAGTCTATTAAATTGTTAGCGACCTTAACCATAAAAGTCCTCAAGCTTGTCCAAAATTTAGCACACGAGACAAACCAGTGACCTTATATGTCGTGATTATCGCCAATAACCTTAGGTTTATAACATCAATCATACATTTGGAGTCGAATATTCAGACACCCTAAGTCTAAAACCGGTTTTGACCAAATGCACCGATCTCAATGTCAAATATTTGTGTGGATACAGAAAATCGAATCTATAAAGTTTGGCTTTAAGATGAGATGCTTAAAGAAAACCTGTTCATGCAAGCGTTATTTTAATAATTCAACTTATATGTACACGTTTTCCTTGCCAGACTTCGGTGAGTAAGTTGATTAACAGAAAATGATGGACTACTTTTTTTGAGATATATCAAATTCAGGCAATGGAAATGCAGCTGAAATGAATTTGACATAATATATCTACCTAATACCTATGACTCAATTTCTCTGCAAGTACTCGTTTTCGTTCTGGTCACCTATGGGAAAACTCCAAAAAATCGCGACTTATCTTCCAGCCGGCAAGAAGATGAACTTCGCGCCAAACCCGATCCTGGACGTGATGCTGCACGGCGTGAACTCGGGGCTGATGCTGCTGGAGCTGGTGCTGTCGACGGCACCCAGCCGCCTGCTGCACGTCATGCAGCCGCTCTACTTTGCCGGCGTATATCTGCTCTTCTCCGTCACTTACTACCTGTGCGGGGGGTTGGATCCGTAAGTATTTCTAAAGTTCACAAATGTTTGAAGGTGAATTGAAAAGACTTTTTATCGTGCATAATATATTGGTTGAGAATTGGGATAGGCAATCTATCCTACAAATGGTTATTTATTTACCATCGAATGACCTGTGATCATAAAGACCATATTATTATAGCATCGATCGAGTTGATAGTTGTTTCAAATGATTACTTTTCTCCCCTTTTTTATGAAATTAGGGGTAAGCGTGCAGGACGGGTCACCTGATGGAAAGCAACTACCGTCACAAATTGACACTTTTAACATTAAAAGCGTTAAAGTGCGTTGCCGATCTTTTAAAGGCTTTCTAACGCTGTGAAAGATCCAAGATTTTCATGTATGTAGGTGAAAAACTTATCACTGGTTATATATTATATTCATCAGGTGTTTTTAAATTGTTATGGGGGCTTGTTTTTAATTAAGGAAGCTAACGCATGATTTTACCATCTGTTTATATATTTAATTTCGTATCCTCTGTGAACGCCCGATGCAACTAGTTTAGTATTTCACAAGGTGCGACCAAACGTATTTTTTGCCCGCATTAATTGTTACTCGATAAACTAGTTGCTCGATAATCATACACCGATTCCGCTTTGTCAATCACTATAACTACTGTGTTAATCCTAGTTGTTTATGTAGTTTGATCTACAATAATTAAATCTAGCACTCATGGGAAATAAACAGTAGGTTTAAGCCCCTGAGAACAAACATCAAGAAACGGATCAGACGATTGCCTTTAGGGAATAGGCGTTCTTATATTGTATATTGTCAACAAAAAATGAACATGAGGTTGTCTTAAAGTCGGCGTCGATGCAGTCAAAGTTGCACCTCCAAATGCATTCGTAGATCGAAGCGGCTTTATCTAGCCAGGCATGATAGGACTCGAACATCCGTTCAAGACTTACTCTTACGACCTGTCGAAAAGTCGCTAGTAGGTCGTGCCAATTCTGTGACAAGGCTAACGCGTTTCATTCATGCCCATACCTTTCCACGCTGACGCAGAGGATGAAGTTTTTTTGCTCCAGTTCACTTCCTTTACTTCGAGCTGGCAGGAATAATTTTATAAAGCAAAGGTCGTAACTCGTTCGCTACATTCATTTTGCAAAGGCTAGTTAGTAGTAACATAAAAAAATTGTATTGAAGAAATAGAGACTGTTTCATCACTTCCAGATAATTCTGTATTTTTGGACTGGCTTTTGTTATTAGACTGCAGTGTCAGTAACTATATAAAAAATTTTGTAGGTACCATCTTGCTTTTAATAGTAAAATTGAATTAATCTGATTCCCTTTGGTTTTCAAAGTCTCTTCTTATAAAAATACCTTCGTCCTCTAACAAGCCCATCGATTTGCAGAAAGAAA
>JAOTAV010000121.1:0-10808 GCA_026546445.1 Cyclargus thomasi | reverse complement strand
AGAGTGCACGGGGGTGGGTTTTAGCGGGTGAAAGGCTCGCAGTATCTTGAGCTATACCTAAAGTATGGGAAACATATTTTGCCGTATGTTTCCGTCGACTAGGCATAAATATTCTTTTAAAGAAGGTATAGCGAAAAGATCTTCGTATGGAATTCCCATCCCTAGGCAACAAAAAAAAATAAAGTATAAGAAATTCAAAGAAAACTTTATAAATAAAACCTGTTAAATGAATTAAAGGAATTATTCACAAAATTTATCTAGTTTTTATCTTGTGAAAGCAAAGTAAAAACTAAACAAATTAATTTTAATAATAAACATAAATTAAATGAGATTTGCTGTTAATCTTTGTTTAGAAAAATTTTACTTTTTTATGATTTTATTAAAATACTAAAACATTTAAATTTTATTTAAGTATCTTTTTTAAATTAAAATAAAAGATTCAAATATTTTCATTAAAAAAAAGTATTTTTTCCTTCATGAAATGATTTGAGTATTAAAAAAATACTTAACTTATTTCAAGTAAATTATTAATTTATTCAACTTGGTTCCTTGTAAGAATAGTCATATCAACCTCAAGTATAGCAATCACTGCAGAAAAAGCTGCCCTGATGATATTTCTTTTTACTTCCACTGGCTCAAAAACACATTTACTCTTCATGTCACTAATCATTTTTTCATTGTCAACACCAAAAGTGTATTCATCAAAATGATGTTTCTTCCTTAAAAGTTGAATTGTTGCTATCGCATCAATCCCGAAATTCTGTGCTAAAATAAAAGGAATTATCTCAAATGCTTGGGCTATACAAGTATAAACTAAGAAAGCTTTGCTTCTACAATCATTCCCTGCCTTTCTTATCAAAGAACTTAATTGCATTTCAACTGAACCACCTCCACAAAGTACTTCTTTATTTTTTAATACATTTTTTACTACCATAATTGAATCATTCAAACTTCTTTCTAATTCATCTAAGACTGTGTTGCATGGGCCTCTCAAAATAATTGTTGTTGCTTTTTTGGATGAAGATTTTAGAAAATTAAATCTTGTTTTACCAACCTGAATTTCTTCAAATAAATCACATTCACCCACTGTTAAGTATGATGAATTACTTGTGATTGGTGCATTAGCAAAGACTGACACTCTTTTTAAATCTAAGTCATCTACCCTTCCTGAACAGAATATACCATGTTTGGCAAAGTATTGGGTGGCGTAATCTCCTATTGGTAATTTACTTAAAACTACCTTTGCTCCTGAATTGATTATTTCATCCAATTTGTCATTGATTAATTTCCATTCTGCGTTAACAAAGTGGTCGTACTCTTCCACTGAATTAATTTTTAATTCTGCATTTTCTTTTTCTGCTTTCCATTCTAATTCAATGTTTAAACAAGCTATTTTTGGGTTAATTAGTTTTTTAGGCTGTTGTTCGTACCCTGCGTAAGTAAAACATTTCTCAAATGCTATTCCCTCAACTAATTCACTTTCTTTTATATTTCCTCCCGGTACTTTCTTAATCCCCAATAAGCTTAAATCCTCAATTTCTTTAATTCCATTTACAACCATTTTACCAAAGTGTTCTTTGTGGTACTTTAAAATTTTGGAATTTAAAGCTGTTTCTGCCACTTTGTAAAGAAAATTTTCATTGTATTCCAATTTTAAGTCATTTAACTTGTTAAGACACATTTCTTTTATGTTATGAAGAGTGTCAATGATTTCTTTGATTGGAAAATCATCTTTGATCAAAGATTTAAGCTTTTGCAAAAATTCTGAGGCAAGTAAAACAACACTCGTGGTTCCGTCTCCAATGGTTTTGTCTTGGTTAAAAGATATTGATGCCAAGATTCTTCCTGAAGGATGTTCAAAATTCTTTCTTTTTAAGATGGTTGCTCCGTCATTGGTAATCAAAATATTGTCCTTTGAGACAAACATTTTGTCAGAACCATAAGGCCCTAATGTAGATGCTAAATACTCTGCTACTTCTTTCCATGCATCTATGTTGGAAAGTAATTGTGGTTTTCCTTCTCTTGTGTCTGTAATTTGTTCTGCTTGGATCATTAGGGGTTAAAATAAACCTAATTTAAAAAAAAATTATTTATTTTTTACCCCATAAATGAGCATAAAAACAAAACTTTTTTTTATTTTTGTTTTGTTGTGCATAAAATCAAATAACTTGTTTCCTTTAAAAGAATACTATTTGCATGACTATAAATTTGTAGAGACAAGCTACAAAATTAAATATTTGCTTGGAGAATGTCCTTCCTTTTACGAAATTTTTACTAATTTTCTGCCAATGAAAAATGGTTTATTTACTTTTTTTGATATTATTAATGGTATTTATTTAAGAGATCTTAATTTTATAATTTTATCTCTTCTTCTTCCTTCCTCTTTTACCAGCATAGAAATATTTGTCATGCTTAGTAAAAGTACAACATTAATTAATTTATTGAGTTATGTCAATCCTTTTTACATAATTTTAGAAAATAATTTTGATTTAATGCCATTAATTTTAAATTTTGACTACTTTTATGAACACAGCCATTTTGTAAATTTAAACAATAATTGGTTTAGTAATTTAAATATGTTTGACCAGTACAATGAGTTTATTTACAAAGTAATTTGGCTTAATTATTTATATATTTCTAAATTTATGTCATACAAATTTTTACTTATTTTTTTGTTTAAGCCTTCTGACTTGAAATTTCTTCTTTTTTTGGTTTATTATTATAAATTAGAGATGAAATTTTTTTACTTTTTATGTGGTATTGTTTATTTATTTCTGGTGAATAGTGCTTTTAAGAATGGTATTGTTAACCTTAATTTTGTGAATTGGTGCTGTTTGGTTTGTGGGATTGTTATTTGTGTTGAAATGTTTCTTAAAACTAAAAAAATGTGAAAAAATGTTACTTTTATAGAAAAACAAATATTTGAATAAAATAAATATTTTTTTTTAATTTACAATTTTATTTAATTTATAAAAAAATGAAACAATAATTGTTTTAATTAATTTACCTTTTAAAAATGTTTTAAATCCTAAAAATTTGTTTGTTAAACATTTGTTTAAATTTATGGAACATTGAAAATAAAAAAAAATATGCAAGAAGTAAAAGAACAAGAAAAGTCAATCGAACCAACGATCCCATTTTCTCTTTACTGTATAGAATGCTCTTTTAGAGTAGCAAACAAGGCTTACGAGTCTTGTTTAGTGATCAATCCTTATGTCTTATCATTCTCTACTGATGAAGAGTGTGCAAATGTAGTCAAGGTTTATGAGCTGTATAAATCTAAATACTGTTCATGTGAGATTAAAGACAATGCTTGTATCAATTGTGGTGGCATAGTTGGGTACACTGTTCTTCAGCCATGCAATTCTTGTTTAGAAAGTCAAAATAATGGCAATTTTATTATATTTTATGCCAATTCAGTAAAATTAGGACCATTTGACTTGAATTCATGCACTAATGAGATTAGCACTGAGGAATATTTAGCTGATAGATAAATAAAAAGTAAAATAATTATTTATTTAGAATTAAAAAATTCTTTCTTATTAATTTAACTTTTTTACTTTTTATTGTTTTTCTTTGTTTTATAAATTAATTTTCTATGCAATTTATTTTTATTCAAAAATAATTGAATCAAAAAAAAGTCCTCATAAAAATCAAATAATTTATTCAATATTATTATTGTTAAAATTTTATAGAGGATATTTTTATATTAATTCTCTTTTTAAAAGTGTCTTAAAACAATTTAATTTTTTTAATCAACAGATTTTTTTTTGTAAAATCGAAAAATTAAATAATATAATTTCTAGAACATACTCTGAAATTTTTAAATAAGTAATCATTTTTGATACTTTTTTTAGAAAGTAACATTCATTTTAATATAATCGTAAGATTCTACTGTGTAGGCATCACCTAAAAGTGTTTTAAATTTATCAAAATATTTAAACACTGTAATTATTTCATAAACCTCTTTTTTTTTTACTTTTCTCAGGGGTACAAATTTACATTCTTTCAAAAATTTTTTTAATACAACAAAACTAGTACAATATTTTATTTATATATTTAAGAACCTTAAATAAAAAAATTGTAAATTAGTTTGTTTATTTAAATAAAATAAGGTATTTACACTTGAAAAATTTTTTATATTTTAGAATTGTGTGTCTTTAAAATTATTTAACTTATACAAGCATATTATTTTTGTATTTTGTATATGAGATAGATAGAGGTACTTTGTTTTATTATTGTAATGGTCAATAATAATAATTTATTATAATTTTTTACTTTATGCAGACGAGAAGAAAAATAAACCCAAACAAAAACATTTTAAATAGATTATTTCAAGATCCTTTAAAGTGCTTTAATAATAAAAGAACGTTCTTCCAGTTATATAAACGATCATTGAATATTATTTATTTTTCTTACCTCGATTTTATCATTGTCGTAAGATTTTTAATAATTATGTCAATCATGAAAGAGTAAATAAACAAATAAAAAAATACTTATAATGTTTACAAGAAGGATGAATAAAGAAAGAAATGTGTAATCCTTTTTGTAGAAAATACTTAAAGTTAGGTAAATTACCAACCTTTTATGTCAATTATAAATTTTCCCCTTTGCTCTTAACTTTTAAGTAGTCTTTTTTAAAATCTAAATCTTCACTTTATTTTATAAAAAAAATTTAATTTTGATATAAAAATTTACCGCAAAAATAATTTTGAAATGTTTAATAAAAGAACTGTTAATTTTATATAACTTAAGTGTAAAAAAATAAAATAAGAATAAATAAAAATTTATAAAGTTTTTTAGAACAATGAAGAAAAATGAATGTTTAATTTTCAAATAAAAAAATAATAATGGGCTTATTATTATAAATCATCAATAAATAATTAAAAACTGATTAGAAAATTAATAATATTAAAATTGTATTATGCCTGATTAAATTTGAGGATTTACTTTAGCATTGAAAATTTTTTTTTTCACAAATATTAATAGAAATTTGTTGAAGGAACACCTAATTATGTTTAAGATACCTTAATGATATGTTTTTGTTTTGTAATATCCTAATAAATACCATATTAAATTAAAATTAACCTTTTTTTAACATAGATAGTTGGTTTTAGAATTGTATAGTGCCTTTTATAAAATAAAAGCTGTTTTTTTATGTTCTAGACCTAAAACAAGAACCTATTGTAGTTCAAAAAAAGTAATATTTTAATTATTAAGCATAATTTGTTACCAAAAATAAAATATAAGACAAAATAACTTTATATCCTATTTTCTAAATAAAAAAGAATCTTTTTAATTTAATCATAAAAAATAATTTTAATAATGTTATATTGATAATTAAAAAACAATTTTCTTATCTTTTTAAAAAGAAACTTATTATCACCCATAAAAACCAATGAACCAAAATGTATTTTATTTTTTTACTCATGTTATTTGTCTAAATAGATCTATACTCATGCTTTTGGATTTAAAAAATACACCAAGTGATAGTTTTATTGACGGGGAATCCGAACTGATGAAATGGATAAGCACAAAATTTTGTTATAATAAAACTTCTAGAGATGCTAAAATTTTAGAGCCATGTAGAACTTTTTTATCTAATAACAAAAATTATCAAATCACCATCGTAAACATATGTGAAAAATATCAAAAAAACCAATTTGATTTAATTATCTGCGTTGCAGCAAAGATACTTTTAGAGTATCACTGTATCTATTTTTTTGAGGCTAATATGATAAACAATAAGATTACAAAAACAAAAACCACTATATATAGAACTATAAACGAATCAAAAGAAAATTTAAAAAATCAAAATTACCAAAATTTCGTTAAAATACTCGCAGAAGAATTTTTATTTAATGTAAATACTCTCTTGACAGGATATAATCTAGTAGATTCAACAACTACACTAAATTTTATTTGTGATTTTAACATACAATATAGTAAAGCAGAGAGTTGTTTGGCTATTAAATACAAAAATTTACACACAAGTTTACTCAATTTTAAATATTCAATTTTTAATCAATTAGGGAATTTAGTGCTTGATCTTTTTAGATGTAATGATTTTAAACTTTTGAGAAAATTATTGCCTGAGATTATATATTTTAGAAATATATTTGAGTTTATTTCAAGCGTAAACTATAAAATGCGAAAACTCTATTTTATTTCTATGTTTGTGCTTACCAAATTTAAACTTATAAATTTGTTATTATTTGAAAAGGAAGATGATTTTTTTAAACAACAATTTTTACCGATATACAAAATCAAAATTTTGAAATTGTTACAGTTTTCTCTAAGATGTCATCAATACTATTTACGTGAAACCTTGTTTCGAGATAAAACTAGATCTTCAGATAACATATATACTTTGGCATATTTTTCATACATTAGTTTAGAAAATGGATATCAAGATATAAATAATGTTAATCGACAAAATGAATTATCGATGGAAATAATTCAAAGCAAATTAAAAATCATTTGATTTATCTTAAATAAAAATGAAGGTTTTTTAGTTTTATTTTCTTTCTTATGTGTTTTTGTTAATAAATTTCAAATATTCGAACAACAAATCTAATTTTATTCCTTTCAAAAATATTTTATGATTTTTGTTATGATAAACTTCAAAAGATTACATGCCTTAAATTATAATTGTGTATATTTACTTTGGAAAATGTATTAAATAGTAAAATTTTGACTTTAGAAAACTAATTTTGCGATTTTTAAACTATTTTTATTAACAATGAATCCTCTAAAACCCAATAGAAATTTTTGGACTTAAATTAAAACCAACCAGAACGCGCTAAACTTTTAGACTTTATAAAAATATGAATTTCTTACTAATAATTATCGATTTTTACTTGTTTAAATAATTATATTGTTTAAAGCATCGCGTTTATTGCTCTTTGAGTAGACCTTTAAAAAATTAACAGTGTTTTAAATAGCCATAAATTTTTAAAGGAAATCTTTATATAAAAATATAATTTTGTTTAATCAAAATCTTTGCTTTATCTTTCAATAGAACATGATATTTATTTTCTTAGTCAACTACTAAATTGATAATTTATTTTTTGAAGTGAATAAATCTGTTTAATCCAAGACATTTAGATTCTATTCTAATGTAATACCAAGCTTTATCTTTGGTACAATTTTTTGCTATTAGCGTTACTGCTTTTATTATTTTTTAAAGAACATTTTTAATACCCAAAGTTTATTTAAATTTTATTCCAATTAATCATTAATAAGATAATGATCAAATAATATTTATCGCCATTTAAGATATTAAAATCTTTTATTCACTCCTAAAGAGCTGCCAATGGTATAGTAGTTAGTTACACAGTATATATTTGGTTTTAATTTCTTTTAAAGATAAACTAATTCATATCAAACATTTTTTTTTGTTAATCTATGCATACTATGTCACCAGTCAGATAAAAAAGTAGACTGATTGTATCTTTTTATTTTTATCGTTAAAGTTTATTATATTAAGGGATATTATTTTTTTAAATTATTGAAATTAAAATATTTTTAGAATGAGTACTTTGTTTGTTTTGCAAATTAACATTTTAATCAATCATTGATTGTTTTTTTCTACAAAGAGAAATATCATTATAAACTATTTTTATGAGCCTAAAAAGATTTTTATTGTAGCATTAAAAGATATTTTTATAATTTCTTGCATGGCGTTCGAATTAATTTTTTAAAAAATTTTTATCGTGGGATGTCATCATTCTAGAACTTATGTTTTAAAATGATAAGATCAATCAATTATTATTATAAACTTTGATTATTACAACAAAAATTTTATGCTTATATATACTTTTGCAAATCATGTTTTAGAAAAAGTCTAAAACAAAACAAAAATTGTCTAACATGCTCTTTATTTAACATATTTTTTGTTTACATTCAAATTTAATTTGTTTTGTGTTTTTATGATAAGTTAGAAAATCGTTTCCCATCAGTTTGAAATCTTTTGTTATTACATCATGCTTTTATACGTAATAATTTATCCTATAAAACATTTCTTGTAGATGTTTATTAATTAAGAACATTTTCTAATCTTTCGTTTACGATCAGATTTTACATTTCTCAACATCAAAACCCAAATAAATTTTAAAATGTAAATTTTAGATATAAAATTGATGTAAAGTTTTATCTTCTAATCTTCATTATCATTATTTCCCATATTATCTGTTACTTTTTAGGTAAATTAAGTTTAAATTATATTCAAATTATATAACTGCAAAGTGTAGCACTAGAAATAATAATTTGATTGATGTTATCTAAAATGTTTTTTAGTGGTTTATTTTGTTGCCTAGTTTTATTTAATTCTTAATAACTCTTTCTTAACATGGTATTTATTTTTTATGTCCTCTTAAAATTTTTTTAATTGATCCACCTTTGTATATTTTCTAATTACTCTTACTTCTTTTTTATCCTCTACATAATCTTCTCTTTCTGAAATATAGTCTACAAATCATATTTATATCATTTTTTTCTGTAAGGGACAGAACTTGTTTATTTCTAGCTTTATACTACTCATCATAGATTTTTTATGCGAAAAATGTTTGATATATTTTATCGAAAAGCACATAATTCTTAAAAAATCCTAGCACTTTTTAAAAAACTTCTATTAACATTCAAACTAGTAAAATAACCTAAACCAAATAATAAAATATTTTTTATCCAAAAAAAATTATTGAAATAAAGTCTAATTGGGTTAAAAAGAACTTGTAATATTTTAAATAAAGTAATTTTTAGGAACATGAAAACCAATCATAAGATTAATATTTTTTTATTGTTTTAATTAATCTTCATTTCTTTTAAATGTTTCAATTGCTAAAATATTTACTGATATTTTTATACTTTGATTTTGATACCAAATTTTTACTTTAAACTTAATAGAATATTAAAACATTCTTCTTATTATTTTTTTTATAAAAATGTATATGAATTTGGAAAGATACACTATTATTTTTCTTTTTGATAAAATCAATTTTGTAACACACAACTTAAGATTATATATCGAATTTCTAATCAGACTATAAAATCGAATAGATTAAAAAGCCTTTTGCAAAGCAAAAAATAGCTATAAACCTATATAAAAAGATAAACATGATATTCAAGCTAAGAAACTTATTTTATAAAGGAATATTTAAAATCTTAAACTATAGAATCTGATCAGCTTATCCGTCTAAAAGTTACTAAAAATATCAAAATTGTAGCTAAATTTTGCAAAAATCTTTATATACTGTATTTCTAATATTATTCAAAATTTAAACTAATTAAAAGAAAGGTTGTTTGATTTTTCATGATGTTTATATGCGTATTCTGATTTTACTTAAAAAAAAATTCTGAAAAAAGCAATATACAAGGGTTGTTTATGTTTATCTCGTCAATTATGGCCTAAGAATTCAAAATATCTATGAAGAAAAGAATAATCTAATTTCTCTTAATTTTTACATACTAAAAACAAAAAAATCATCTTCTTTTAAGATTTAGTAGAATTATAATGCAATATTAAGATTATTTTATGAAAGAATTATTTTATCATGACATGTGTATTTAACCCACTAACTACAAAAAAATTTTTGTTAACAATTCCAACAAAAAATATCTTAAAAAACTATTTTTTATTCCAGAAAGTTTTATGAGGTAACTTTATCAAATAATATTTTTAAAATAAGATTTTATTGATTTTTAAGTTTTAATTAATGACTCAAAATCTCTACCATCTTAATTCCTATTATGCCATTTTTTATAATCCTTTTCATTTAAAAGAAATATTTAAAAATTTATCCAAATAATAAAGATTATATATTTGAAAAAATATTGATCAAGCAAATGGATTACTCAAAAAATTATTGTAATATTTTATCACTTTAATGAAGTAAAAAATTCGTGATATATTTAAAAATTTATGTTACTTGCAGATAAATTTTCATTAATTATCTTTTAAGGTAAATTTAATATACCAAAAAATAAATTAGAATTCTCCTTTTTTTAAACATAAAAATTAAAAATTTTAGCCCTTATTATGCTACTTAATTTCTTTTTGTTATTTAAGTTTATAAATAATACAACAGTACCTCAATACACTACAATGGAAGGAAGTAACAACGATGATGCAACCAAAGAATTACTTCTCGAAGCTAAGAAGATGGAGCTGGAAAAGATTTTTTTGGAAATAGGAGAATTCATTAACGAATACTTAAATATGGCAAACGAAGCATTTAATCATGAAAAATTTTCTGAGTTTAGTTACAAAATTGATGCTAAAATTACAAAAGCTTTTCTTTATCATGAATTATATTTTTTAGCGCCAACATTTTGTTATAAAATAAACTTCATCATAAATTCTTTTCGTAAAAGGATAAATGAATTTGAATTAAAATACAAAAAAATCCATTCAAAAAAAATTTCTTTTAAAGAAAAATGCCAAGAAGCATTAAATGAGATTTTTAAAGAAGATATTGGTTTTGAATTATTTCAAGCTTGGGAAATGAAGATGGGTGACGATTTTGAAAACAAGCTTGATAAAAAATTAGAAAATATCAAAGATACAAAAGTCAAAGAAGACTTAAAAAATGTTTTGGTTAATACCTATCACTATGGATATTTTTATATCACATACATTAAAGATTTTATGGAAACTTACCAGAATATTAGAAGTACACTAATAAAGATGAAATAAAATATTTTTTGATTTCAAAAAATGATATACCTTTACTTAAAAAACATTACCTAAAATTTTTTACATCAAATTTTTTATTCGTTTTATAATTTATAATTGTAATAGGTTTTGTTGA
>JAOTAV010000120.1:0-10808 GCA_026546445.1 Cyclargus thomasi | reverse complement strand
ACCTGTAACACAAGTCCCTCGGGTACTTAGCACAGGGCCAGACTGACGTGGTGTGAAGCGTCCATAGAAAAAAAAAATTATGATACAACTAAATTGTACTAAAGATCGCGCGGTCGTCGAAATTCGACAATACATATTTAAATTGTCGAACAAAACACAGGCTACGATTTGGCATAAAGGTCTTGTTACAAAACCGTTAAATTTTATATTAAAAAAAATAGACGTCAACCATAAACAATAGAATATTTCGTTTATGATTATAGTGTCATGTCATAATATTGTATTGTGCGTATTGTAGTAAGGATAGCGTTTTATTTATTAACAATATGTAAGATAAAATCATATTTAAAATAATATTGGTATTCCGCGCTTCTCCTCTATATGAACTATAACTAGGAGATATTTAATGCTTTTAGGTCTCCGCGTCTTCTTCTTCTTCTTCTTTTAAAAATGTCTCCGCGTCTTTCTTAAAAACGGGTACAAAGTTTACCGCTCGCTATATAGATGTGTATATGTCATTGATGTGCTAGAAGAAAAAAAAATGATATAGTAATTAACGCACAGCCTAAACCACAGAACGATCAATCTGAAATTTAGCAGGTAGGTTGATGTTATGACATAGGCATCCGCTGAGAAAGGGTTTTGGTAAATTCTATCCCCGACTCCTTGGGGGACAGAATTAAGTTTGAATGAAAATAAGACAGGGTAAAGCATTTGCGTATAAGTGCATCGTATTCTTAGCACGAACAAAGACGCAGGCAAAAGCTAGTGGGTAATGTTACGTAAAACGTATACGTCCAATTTCAACGTGATAATTAGGAAAGTATTTTGACAGACATTCGGACAGACGGACAATCGGGTTACGTAACTAGAAGTGGACAAGTTGCAATTAGATTCGTGAGAGTCGCTTATTAGTGACGCCGTCATTGCCCTGAGGACATGATTTGGGTGTTAGTTGTTATATTATAATTGTTATATATCAATTGTATTACTGCATGAGTATTAAAATTTTGTATACAGTTTCCTTAAATATTAAAATGAAATAGCTTACACAAAAAATTGGAAAAAAGTAATTTATTTCAATTGGTATTTGTTCAAACAAGAACAAAATTATAAAATTTTGATAACACCTACGACGTAGGGCTAAACTTTACTTGAAAATGATTAAAATAATTTTAACACCTTCAACTTAAGCTACTGGTGTTACGAGGTTTTCAACTAAATGGAACAAAATTAAGTCCGGGCTTCCATAATAAAAATATTTTCTAAACCCATTAATATTTATTTTAAAACTATAATATGAATGGGAGCCCCAAAGGACAAACAAACATTCCCATTTATAATATTATTAGTATGTGTTTTCTGCTTCCTGTATACTATGCCTAAGGAGTGTGGCGGAAATGGAACAGCATTCCGCGCCCTATTAACCACGGTGTTAGTTTGTCTGTGATGACGTTTTTTACCGCTCGGGGGTTGTATATTATTATTACTGGAAACGACAGATGTAATGCATCTGCTGGACCAGAGATAATCGTCAATACCCTAATAGTCTGACGTAAAAACTTAAAAAAAACTTCCTTTTGTTTCCCAATCTGAATGATTAAAATGGCACAAGACACACAGATTCTTTTCAGTAATTACCTTCTTATTTTAGATAGTATTAACATTTACTTTATATAACACTAGCTATCCCGTGCCTACATCGTTGGGCGTCTTATTCATTTCAAAACAAAACTATGCCCGTAGCAATCGTAGGACTAGCGCACGCAGGGTTCTACGGAACCCTGCGGGCGCGAGTCCTACCCGCATTTGGCCGGTACTTTATGTTAAAACATAATTATAATAATCATATCGCTACTATTCAGAAATTCATTATTACAAATTATTGCAGACAGTTACTCAATACCCATCGCTTGTTGGGTGTAATGTGATCTCGTCTGCTGTCTGCTACTTCTGACATACGATACCTACAAAACTGTGCATCTGTCGACTCGTCTACCTGACATACATACTGACTAAATAACAGACAATTTAGTAACAACTAATTAGGCGGTGCATTAACCGACTTATAATAAAAAGGGGGTAATTTATCGGACATGCCTCGTTTTGGATTCGAGAAGTTAGTAAGATAGACAAGTTAGTTAGCCTTTTTGTGTCACTTCCTAATAAGTGCCTGCTTGCATGCATATCTGACAGATGAAATATAGAGAATCTAATTCTAAGTTGTGAATAGCCTAACCGATACATATCAATAAGTGGCGAATCTGAATGATAATAATTTTAGTTTTGAATGACGAGCCTACTAAGAGAGACTTTATATTGTATAAAACTTATAAGCTAACTGAAAATAAAACTTTTCCTGTACCACAAAGAAAAGTCCGTGCACTTTAGATGGCGTTGTAGCGTGTAACGAGAGCCTCCGACACAATGGACCGGGAGTTTCCCGTACTCGTTAACGTATACAGGTGGTATGCAAATAAAAACTTATTACCGCTTTCACTGTTATTGGTTATTGAAGTGCTTCGTAACGTAATGGCACTCGTGAAACTATAAAAAGTCACAGCAATTCTGAAATAAAGTGCCGAAGCAAGGCTCTCCCATGGCATTGACGCGTCCGTATTATGAACTTGAGATCGGAAAATGTCTAATTGTTACACGCCTCCACCCGAATTTGAACCTGCCCCCTCTCGAGTGCGAACTAAAGGTCTTACCCACAAGGCTATAGACGTCTAAGCGTCTAACCTGCCGGATATAAATCAATAGTAATATTTTATGACTGTCACATCCATATGAATATTATAAATCACGCCCAAACCCCTAGATTAATTTTGCTAAAATATGGTACAGAGATAGTGAGCTTCGAGAAAGGACGTACGATACTTTTTATCATGGAAATAAAATATATATATATCCACAGCCAAACATATACCTAACCTCCTCGTTTTTGGAAGTCGGTTAAAAATGTACGGCTGCCGCAGGATAAACAAACTTTGCTGCAACGGTGTGGCTGGTGTCATCTAGTACAAATATAAAAAAGTCCCCAAAACACAAGCATAAAGAAATTGAAGATGTTATTAAATGTTTCACAATCGCAACAATACACAATAGTTGAGCGGAGAGAAAGCCTTAAGGGGGGAGGGGGCGGTGCGGGGGGGAAGGGGGCGGTGGTCAGTCTTATGTAACGTAGGCCGAGCTTTCTTTAATTACCGTCTTTGACTATTTGTTGGTCATTACTCAATAGCGATAAAAATGACGGAACGTAAACATTAATGATTGTCAACGAAATCCAATTAAAGTCGGATTTTCCTTACTATAGGTGTAAAATCAGTTGATATCGTGTTTGGAAAACCTGAGTAATATTTAGGTAAGTATTAAGAAGATTTCGCTTGAGTGAAAATCGAAAATGGGGAAGAAATACAATTATTTTGGGAACACAATTTTCTTCTAAGACCAAAAGTAAGCTATGCCACTCTTCATTCTTCCAACTAATTCTATACCCAAATATCATTTCGATTAATCACTTCCTAAGGGCGTGAAGGAAGGACAGACACTTTCCCGTTTATGTTATTAGTATGGTTACGTCAGTTCCTCGACAAACTGTTGATATCAAAACCACAGATTTCCGAAATAATCGAAACCAATCAATACCACGACTATAGTTAACAAATGAGGCCGGTAGACTTTGTCCTGCCGGGCTAATTTGTTAATGTAAACCATTATCAAGTCCCCTTGAACACACAAACATTTTCATCAGATCAGTCCAGCGTCTTAGGAGTTCAGTAACAAACACACGCACACAAGAATCATATATATTAAAAAATAAATTTGCACAGACTTTAAATATACGAGGTCTAATAGTGTTTGTCTAGCATTAAAAAACCAATGACAGGCAAAGGAAGATAAACCCTGAGCTGCGAATAACGACATTGGTAAGGCTGTGACAATATAAATTGAATTCGGCGTGAGAAACTCAGAGGTTCCTCATTCAGCGGTGTTTTCCGAGCGATTGTTATCAGGAGGAAACCTCCAACACGTCACATCGACAGAGCTGAGCGCTGATAAGGATCTGAGTCACCACTCACCACGTCACGAGGTCCTGGTGGGTGGTGTGATGGGTAACCGAACACCGTGAGATACAAGAGTGTTTCCTTAAAACGTTTCATTTTATATTGCATGCAAAATTACACATGGAAGTGGTAGGTGCCACGGGAGAGAAAGACATATAGCTAGTTGACGGATCCACGTCATTTGATCGGAATATGTCAATTTCAACTTCCTTAATTATACTATTTCCGAAAATCCCATCTTTTATCTTATTAATATCTCGTATCTTACGATTATTCGCCTTTATGGGCGCAATTTAAAAAAACGAACTTTACAGGAGAAGGTTTTCATTCTTTCCTTGGAAATGGCCTATTCGCAAAATGTATTTTTATTGGCTATTTTTTTTTTTTGCCTTGAAAAAACAAAAAAACTTGGAAAAAACAAGAAACACTTTTTTAAAACTTTATTTACTGGTTATTAAAAGTTACTTTTTAGTATTTTTTTTACACTGAAGGTTATAGATAAAGACAATTCTTAATTTGCAATAAAAATAAAAAGTCACAATGACCAGGGCACCCTGGTTCGTAGGTTACGACGATCTGCGCAGACATTTAATTAAAATAAATTTAGCTCCAAAGCCTCGACGTAAAATAAAGATAATCTTCTTCATAGCAGCGAAATAGCATAGCAAATGAAAAGGGGTAGAAGCGTTCGACAAAACACGAATGCGTCGTTTTCTGTCCAACACCTACCTTTGACTCGTTACCAAATCGAAAAACGGTATAACATACGTATTAGTTCGAGTGACGAAAGCCTTTCACTCTCTCTTTCACGAGCTTCTCACAAAATTACTGACGTAATAAATTAGTCGAACAACTGACTAATGCTGCAACAAATTCTGTGTGTACATTCCGCGCTTTATTGAAAGAAGGTTTGAGCATTTTATGTCTCGGGTCTCGGCCTCGGTTCGAAACTCGCTTCCATAAGATTTGTATACGCGCACTGTGTCCGGCCCTGTCGGGCGACTCGCATGGACCCGGAATTCGCGGTGCACCCCGACATGCTGAGAATAGTCTAGGCATGACCCCGGCCACTTTGTAACAGAGTGGAGGCCTGAGGTCAGATGCGTTACGAAAAAGGAGGAGCTACCCAAGGTGACGCACTCGTGGGAGAATACAGGTGCTGCTGTCCAAGAACAACCGAGCAGCGGGAGAATTGAAAGGTAAATTCTATGGCGTATTTTCAATATACCGTACGGAAAACGTGTGGACTCTAAGACCCTGTTTCAGCGCCTACTGATAAAGTTTCTATTAGGCTATCCACAACTTTTTTGATAGATTGTCCATACAATATCTGTCAAATAAAGTTGTGGATAGGCTATCTGTAAGCGGTGAAAAGAAAAAAGGGCCTAAGAGTAATAAAAGCAACCGGTAACTATTGCTTTCTTCGGGTCCACAGCCATTTCGCAAACCTGGTGATTTGACGTTTATTTAGCACTTCATCTAGGCGTGAAGGCAAACAAACAAACAAAGGAACTTTCTTACTTATAATATTAATATGGATTTCCCACCGTCCGCATTCGCTTGTACTCTACCAACTATCCCTTACGCAAGGCCCGGCACGCGATTCTATAGAACTATTGAATTGAAACAATGCGGCTGTTTGAAATCATAAGCTGCTGTATTTGGACATTACCTACAGCCGGGAGACTTGGTGTGAACGTTACGAATTATTGAAATTATATGCTACACTCCTAAAGGTATGATCTGTTGCGAAAGTCTTATGGCGAATCTTTGACTAAGAAAACTTAAATTGCAACAAAATTTACATATAAAAAAAAATAAGGGTTAAAAAGATAATAATAAATTATATTAATTTTACTAGGTGTGATATATATTTATAAAATAGAATGCACGCATAATAACACAGCTACTTCTCTATATAACCAGGGGGCTTAGCCGAAATGTAAACGTTTACGTTTGTTTGTAGACTGTATAAGGCGTAACGAAAGCTTTTGTCAGTTTTATACATTGCGTTACCTTTTAGGTCTTGGCTAAACTCCCTGGTAACTATTAGCTACTAAAAGGCGACTTAACACCAGCTTTCTAGACTTCAATCACAAATGTATCACATGACTGTATCATGAACTGATGATCATCCAATCACAATCATTGTCATCTATCGGTCGAAAGTCCATCAGCGGCGTGTATTAGCCCGCGGCACTTTCCATCAGGTTTTCTAGCAGTTTCACTCGTTTATAACGACTACAGTGTAAACAGTGACTCACTGGAACATTTATATTAATATTTGAAACTTCCCTTTCTTATAATTACCTTATTGCTAAGCCGGCATGAGCAAGGAATTCGATGTAAAAACAATATTTGAAAGAAACTAATTTTTAACCGACTTCCAAAAACGAGGAGGTTCGGCTATATTTTTGTATGTTCAACGATTTCTCCGCCGCTAGAGAACCGATTCTCGAATTTTTTTTTGCTGTACAGGGTATTACTCCAATTTGGTCCCATTTTTCTAACCCTGGTGATCTGATGATGGGATCCATGAGTAATCGAGGGAACTCTTCGGAATTTGTATGGAAACGTGTAGTGATTTTGGTTTTCATATTTATGAAAATGAGTTTTACAATTATATTGTTTATACTGTTTCAAGACCCAACGAATTTAATTCTGTGATTGAAGCAGTATTTTATTAAAAGTATGTACAGTCAGAGAAGTTGAATAAGATACAGATTGTGGATCTAAGTAATTTGGTCATTTTATGTCAAACCCAGACAGATCCCGACTCACATGGAATTTATATATTATTTCGACCAAATGACGTACATAAGTCAACTGACTCTCTTTCAATTTCCTCCTTTAGACAGCAAGACCTATACGGCGATCCTTACAATATATTTTTCGAAACACTTTTAAATATAGACAGAGTTTTTTTTTTTATTTATTAAAAAATAGTGTCATCTATAGACTTTTCGCCCATATCCTTTGTAACATAAGGATATGTTAGGTTTTTTGTACCTAGGATCTCATCCAAACTTCTTATTCAACTTATATAACATTATTGTTAATGTCAGTCCATCACGCTTCGGACTTTTATGTATATAATAATTAGGTATATATAATATAGACAGAGTTAGAGGAGTGATATCTGTTATATGAGGTTCTACATTAAAATAACAAAGCCGATTCGTATATTCTCATTGCCAAAAAATGGGAAAAGTATTATTTTCTACAGCATTATGTCTATATATTTATGTACATGTAGTATGTAACAGAAACGACAAATGTATATATTATATGTGTATATTATACGTATGCTTCACCTTGCGAAAAAAGATTTCATGAACGTAAATTGCATTTATATTTATCAAATCTTAGGTAAGTGGAGTACGAATTATCTCAACTATTCGATCTAGTCGTATCGTACTTCTGTCAATAGTATAATTACGACAATAATGTCGGAATTAGTTCACGGGACCATAATGTTTTGCAACCGAATGTAAACAATATGAGATATTCGATTGTGGAGGTCGGCAAAAACACCGCATTGTGCGCCGTGCGGTTCCCAGGCCGTGGCCTCTGGCGCAACTACTACGGCTCTAGCCAGAAAAACACTAAATACTCTATGATTCATAATCATTTTTCCATGAAATGGAAAAGTTTAAATAATAGTTTTTACGTTTGTTAAGGGACTTTTAGAATGTTCACATCGCGCACACTACATGCACGCACACGTGAATCACAACTCACAGAGAGTATTACTCCACGGCACTCGTCACTTGTCGCTAGCTGTGCTATGATTTTATTTCACTTCTAGGTATTACGATCGTGTCGATTCGTGCCTTGTTCAAAATCGGATAAGATTTAGAGGTAGGAAAACGTTATGGCGTTTTGTATGGAGATGCGCGTGGTAGTCGTTGCTCTTAAATTCATATAGTTATTGTTGAGTGGTAACTAGTACAATAGTTTTAGTCACAGATGCGACAGTGAAATTATTCTTCGGCGGGCGGGTTCGACCCTTTGTGTTGAGTGCGGCATATCTTTATCAACAATTTGATAATGCGAAACACATCATAAAAAGGTAAAAAATAAGTTTGTTTATATGCCCCCTTATAATTAGCTGTAAAACTATACTGAATATTTCATTAATATGAGCTGTGACGCAAAGTGTTTCCTAAATACTAAAAAAAATAGTATTTAGAAAACACTTTGCGTCACAACTCACAAGTCACGATATACGTAATTATGAAATCAGATACAGTATTATGAAAAGTTCGTCACAATCTCGGTAAAGTCAACCTATTGACACAATTACGGGACGTACATGACGGGGGCACACGGGCGTTCCGCCGTGTCGTGTCGTGCCGTGCCGTGCCGTGTCACCGCGTACACATTTCACCGTTATTAGGAAACACAATCGAATAATGGTGTGCGTAGCGTTTTATTTATAAAAAATATGTAAGATAAAAGCGTATTCTAAAATAATATTGCTATTTCACGCTCCTCCTTCATATCAACTATATATATAGGGAGAAATTTCATGCTTTTAGATCTACGCCTATTTACGTACAAAGTTTTCCGCTCGCGTATTTTATATATAGATAATAGATAGACCTTAAAGTCTAATATATAGCGTAACTTTCTGCCTCGCACAGTAAAACTCCGGAATGAACTATCACCAGCAGTATTTCCGAACTGCTACGACCTGCAAACTTTCAAGAAGAGAGCGTATTCCCTCTTAAAAGACCAGCGACGCACCTGCAAGTCTTCTGATGTTGCTAGTGTTTATGGGCGACGGTAGTTGCTTTCCATCAGGTAACTCGTTTGCTCGTTTGCCCCTTATTTATAACAAAAATTAAGGCCAAGGTCTATAATAGGCCATCACGGTTACTTGTAAAGAGACACCATATATCTTTATATATTTTCTTTGGACGCTTCATACCACGTCAGTCTAGTCCCGTGGTAAGAACCTGAAGAACTTGTGTTATAGGTACCAGACAAAGGAAATATACGGAAATAATTTAATACTTTTATACTATACATATATTTAAGATTTTTAACTATTTGATACACATATTTAATACAAATCCAAGACCCAGGAACATTAAAAAACTTTTGCTCCGTTGGCGGGATACGAACCCGCGACCCTCGGATCAAGCTACCAACGCGCTTTCCAACTGAGCTACAGAGGTCGTCAGAACCATAACGAACTTTCATTTGTTTATCTGAAGCATTTTTCAATAATTGTCAATATTACAACAGAGTCTATAGCCTCACACAGCTCACATTCATAATGTCACTTACATCATATAAAATACGTTGACGGTTGACCCATGCACTTTGCTACTTTGACGTGTAAAACATCTTGTGTTGATGATGATGAAAAGTAAATTATGTTATGAAAATAATGTAATTATAATACTGTAGAAAAAAATAAATATTTTCCTATTATTATTTTTGACAATGACAACACAAATAAATTTGGCTTTGTTTTTGTTGAACCTCATATAAGAGATATGACTTTCCTAACTTTGTCTTTGTTTAAAAAACCTTTAAAAATTTAATGATCACCGAACTCTTCTTGCCAACTAAAATATAAGAATTCGTCATACAGTTACGCTGGGTCTTGAAATATGCAGTCCAAGGGCCGGTTTCACCGCTTACAGTTAGTCTATTTATTTGACAGATACAACTTTATTTGACACATTTTGTATGGAGAATCTGTCAAAAAAGTTGTGGATAGCCTTACAGAAACTTTGACAGTAAGCGGGGAAACAGGCCCTAAACATTCTCGTACGTCGTCAACCAATACTACACATACAGATGGTAATGCAGTTAGGAAGCTGGTCGAGGTGGAGATAGTTTTATAAGAGTGCGGTGCGGGTAATTTAGAACACAATTAAGTGCTGAGCATCAGGTCGTAACTCAGACAATAACGGTTGTCGACTCAACTGTAGCGATTCGACGCGCCGACCTCGCCGGGATCGCACACACCGGTGGATACGATATAGCTAGGCTATAATATACGTGAAATAGAACTTAACTTTTCTATACTGCTTTATTTTAAGGGAGTTTTTTCACAAAGGGGATACGTAAGTCCCATCGTGACCGTTACATAACACCTCTCTACTTACCACCCACATTGGCTGTACATATGAACACAAACATTATTTTAATTTTGCCTTACAAGACGTTATCATAATAATAACCATGCCAAGTATTAATTTGTTATGTGACTTAGCAGTCAGTTGTTTTAAACTCTTGCCGTCTTCTCAATTTCGTCCGAGAGATATTTAAATAATTTTATTGAATCCAGACTAATAATAGAAGTTGTACGAAAGTAAGCTTGTTTGTTCGTTTGTTTGTACTTCTTTCGCGCACTAACGAAGCAGTCAATGCGGTTAATTCTTAAAGACTTAGACGTAAGGATTAAAATAGTACAAAGTTAGGTACATAAACTACTTTTGGCCTAAGAAAAACAGTACGTTCCGAAAACAGGCATACAAGAATATTCGATTTTTTTCGTTTTCCGAATTCCGCGCAAGCGAATACGTAGGCAAAGGCTAGTATTTCTAGATTCTATCTAGATTAGATTAGATTAGATATCGCTTCCGTATGCACGACATCACCGACCTAAACGGACAGTGTTTCGCGACGCAGCACTTGTCGGGAATGGGGCCGGGTTGGGGGGGGGGGGGGGGGGGGGGGGGGGGGGGGGGGGGGGGGGGGGGGGGGGGGGGGGGGGGGGGG
>JAOTAV010000119.1:0-10810 GCA_026546445.1 Cyclargus thomasi | reverse complement strand
ATGACTTTACATGAAACGTCAGTCACTTTTAAACAATTCTCACATCCCCTTGAATGCCGACAGAAAACGTGGTCAAAGTCGTTCTGTCCGCGTACGAAGTCGCGGGCAAAAGCTAGTTTTTTATAAATCTCAGTAAGGCAATACACTATATTTCGTTTTATTTTTTTTTTGTCATAAGTTTAATGACTTCTATTTTATGTAAGTAACTTAATTGTGAAATACTTAGTTTAAGATTTTTTACACTTTACACGAATCTTGGAACTAAACACATCACCTACTGCGTTATCACATGCTTTTCAGCATACTGTAAAAAACTCGTAAGATTCCACTTGAACGAATTATAAACATACTTTTTGGTTACAAATGAATTTCATATGAAACTAAAAATGTTTTTTTTTAATATTAGCAGCACTCAAAGGAAACTGAAATCAGTATGGGAGTTGCAACCAGGCTGCCGTCCTCAAGCTAAAATGCCGCTATGTACAAAAAGTACTTTTTGACTTTTTGAGTTATGACCCCCCACTCTAGCATCCAGCGACACCAGCGAACCTGTGACACCACAACAGCGCCGAGTCATAGCAACCGCTTCTCCTCGATGCCGACTAGTGCCAAGGCTTTACCCCATGTACCCTTTCCGTGGGAGAGTTCGCCACACAACCCATGCAGAACAAGCGAGACAAGTTTTTTTAAAATTCTGACTATTTTATTTTGTAAAACATTATGAATGGACGAGGCAAAGTATGAAGACGAGTAAAAAAGAGCCCAGATTTTCAGAAATTGCCGATAAAATCGTGCCGAAAATCGAAAGCATATGGCAAGTGGCATCGTTTTCAAAATGTTAAAAGCTTATCACGAGAAGCGAAAAAATCTTCTTAAGTCTATGGGAAATAATTCCCAGCAAACGTTAGAAAGTTACTTTTTGATATATCGTCTCGCAAATGCAAAGATTTCAACAATTGCACGTGTCTTTCTCACGTGAGAAAAGAAGGTGCCAAAACGTAAACAAGCCTTATTAATTGACCAAAGAACGGTTCGCAAAATGATGATTGGCAGAGTTGATGTTACTATAAGTAAAAAAATTTAAATAAATCAGGAAAGGAAGCTAAAACGCCAATATATAATTTTATATAAAAAAAAATCACTTTTGTAAAACATACAATGGATGCAAAAAAATCTGCTTTATGGAAAATAGTAGAAACTGCAGACCGAGACTTACCTTAGGTTACTATTTGACTGCCTCCATCCCTGTTTAACACTTCTTTGGCTTAAGTTTCCAAAGCTGTTTGAGCGGTTTAAACCAGGCAGACTTCCGGTGCTACCATAACGTCTCAGCCCAGGTGTGCCTATCCTTTGCTGCATTGCTCTCTGTAAAAAAACATGTTTTAGAGCTTTACAGCTTGTAACATAATAGTTTAGATTCAGCACAAAGAAAAATATGACTTGACAGTTGTTTTAATATAGATATGTAGAGTGTTAATTATCCGAACTAATAGGGGCACAGTGCAAGGGCTATTAGTTACTCTGGTTTCTGATAAGAATCGAGCTATTCCTTCAGAAAAGCTTGACACATTTTTAAAGAAAAATGGGGTTACACATCTTTACTCTCCCCTATACCATTCACAAACAAATGGTTACAAAAAAGAGAGCAATACAAACTTTCAAAAATTATGTGAAAAAGATGTTGAAGGTGAATTTTTCCTGGCATAAGAGATTGTACCGAGTATTGTATTATCTAAGGATTGTACCTCGCTCTAAAAATAAATCACCAGCTGAGATTTTGAACAGAAGGCAATTCAGAACTGCAGTGTACACCCAAGTGAAGTTCTAAGTTTCACCACAATGCTAGTGTTTTTAGCAGCAGGAGATTTATAGTTATATTTTCATAGACAGCAACACTCGCTACACATTTTATTTTATCAGATTTTTGTTTTTTTTTTTTTTTTTTTGGTGATCTGCAACACAGGCTCAGCCTAGTGCAGACATCAAAGGAAATGGAACATTGGTGCTGAATGTTATTAATGCTCCACAGCTTAGTAACCAAAAAATACCGCAGATGGATTTGCCTGTCTATTGTGGCAAAACAAGAATTGCTAGGAACAAAATTGAACAAATATTTACAAAAAACACAGGCAGTTTTGTAGTATTAAATTTTTAAGTGACTAGTTTCTATTGGTAAGAAGTAGGTATGCTTGATAACATTGGTAAGACTACAAAACAGTTGGGGATTGAGTAATCTGTTTATGGTTATATATACAGCCCGGAATTGGAATTAGCGTGCACTAAATTAGCATAAACAATGGTAACTGGACATATGACATAGACAATCAGTAATTTGACATTTTTTACTTTTGAAGTTGTAGGTATTTTGTCGAAGGGACATTAGTCTAATTTGTAGGTTGTGTGAATGGAGAACTGATATGAGTTTAGATTTATCGTTTAAAGTGAAATATTATTATTACAACTACAAATAAATACCAGAGGGTCGGTATAGTAGTTCTTGATCTTCTTATAGTTATAATTATTCAATAGAACTTTAGTTAGATAACTAGAACCTTAATAAGTGCTTATCTTTAAATTTACCATAAGTTAATGAACTAGGGTAATTGAGTTTCTCAATAGAATAAGTGTTGTAGGCAAATTATTCTTAATCTCGTTTTAATATTAGTTCGGCTTTAATCATCTGACCAGGTCAAACACTTCTCTGCCACAAAAGGGGCCAATCCAACTTGTGAGAAAATACCGGGACTAACAGACAGGATGGTCAACAATCAAGCAGTGTCAAGGCCATCACTTCGTTTATCAGTTTACAATGTGATCAAAAATGAATTCGGAGACATCAGGACCAGTGCCATAAAAACTGACATCAAAATGCTCACGGCTCTCTCAGAGATGACAACTTATGCTCTTGCTCAAAGAGTAATTGCAACTAGGGGGAGCATGATCCTTCTGAAGCCACTCCCAGAACAAGTGGTAAAATTTGTGACAGAGAAACAAGCCCTCGAAGATCAAATCACGAATGACGGGTATGAAAAAGAAGACCTAATCTATATACACCTTTTTAGACCTCACATACAGTGTTTTAAGTCTGCAGTCTATGCTGATTTAGTGGTAGCTGCTAATGTTTTAGAGGAGCACAATAACCCCAAAGACCGTACACTGGACAGGTATAAGGCAAAAACTGAGGGATCCACCATCAATACTAAACAGCTAAAGCACATCTTAGAGGCTCAATCAACAACAGTTTCCTGCTCTTTGGAGCAAGGGGTAAAAGAACAAATAACACAAATCTTCGGGGAATCAATCGATACTATGATTGAGGATGCTGAGAGAGTTATGAGAATAATCAACCGTCAATCCAGACTTGATGTTTAGTTCTCACTCCACGACTAACGACTACCTTTGTTATCAAACAAATACTTACGCGCCCGTTTTGTTGACCTATCCGGTACGCAAGTTGGTGGACTACATTTCGGTTATTTATGTTGTGAAATCCCCCGCGTCTTGGTCTTGTAACTCGAGGTATTGGTGCTGTAGCCGCCAAAATAGTGAATCGGTCATTGAGACTAATGCTCGTGGCTTGAAGACCGTGTACCCTCTCAATAAGCATACTCATAATAAAAAAGGCTTATCTATCGAATAACGACGAAATAGTCTAGTTACATGAAAGTACTACTAAAAGTTATTAACTTTAGAGAATGTGATTATTCTGCTTGAAAAAAACTTGCAAAGCTGCAAATTGATAATGAAAGCCGCTTTCAGAAATGATTAAACAACAGACGTTTTTTAAATCTTTTCCTTCTTTTTATATTTTTATTTGGCACTACGGCTATATAACCACGGCCAGTGTCAAGTAAAAGCGGGAAATCAATTTTCTTTTTCCAATAATATTTTTAGCAACATAATATCATCAGGTCTAAAGTCTAGTCAAGGTAAAACGTCGGTCAAAGCGTCAAGTCAGTTAATTTAGTAAAGAAGTAGAAGCTTTACAAAAATCGAATGGAGTTTTGGAGGGATACATATAATAGCACGTTCCTTGAAGTTGTATCACTTGCTCACACTTGTGCATGATATCGAATATTTAATGATAGATTTTCTATCTCTTTAACTCATTAAAATCCGAAACAACACAAATTTAGTGAAGAAATACAAAAACACACACTACTACAAAAACAAACACACACACAAAAATACACAACATCACTTTTTAACATCCCGCCAAAACTCATTCCTTCTTTTTGTGATCACCAAATCAAATGATAACCATGAACTATTTTATGGAGGCTGTACACTCTTGCCGAGAGCTCTCGGGCGAGAGTCTCGTGGTGACTCATGAGACTATGACGCTTATTTGACTACACGATCCACAGGACCCTGGCCTAATATGGAACAGGGAGTAAGTTTCCTAATTTTTGTATGTACGGGACACGCCCACCAGGTGCGCAGGGCCCTGTGGATTGTGCTGCGTCAATAAGTCACGACCAATAGTTTGCTATCAGCTTTTCAATGTTTCTGAAAAACTTTTTCATAAACATGACATGACGTGACGATTATTATAAAGAATCTAGTTATCCGTGAAACGGACGAATGCAAATATCATTTTTAATCCGATTATCAGAAAACGTCGTGTAAAACTTTACGTATGTTGCATTTTTTTTTTGTCCTTTTATTTTAGAAAATATCATAACAATATTATTTTTAACTGCACATTTTAGATTTAGTTTACTACGCAATAGTTAACCAAGGCGTATTCTAGATAAGTAAAAGTCCAGGAAGCGATGCCTCCCTGCAGAGAAATGGCAGGCGACTTTTATACGTAAATTAGTTTGTAATTTGTAGGTTTTGGTGGTGATATTGACTTTTAATAAGTTTTAAAATTAGTCTTAAAAAAGGGGGGACATAATGCAACCCTAACGAATGACAGTATTTTCTTATAATAATATATAAAAGGATAAATCGCAGGAAGAGTGGTGAAAGGGCTAGGGGGCAGAGTACCTGCATGATAGTTAAAATATATTTTTTGCTATGGAAACGTGTAGGTTAGGTTATGTTAGGTTTGAACATTTTTGTTAAGATATTCACTTTTACAACTTCTATTTTTTCTTAATACTACCGACCGAATTAGGGGATACTTTCATGGAAGTTTGATATCTATTTTAAATCAAACAAACTGTTAAAAGTACATATTAGGTTAGACTTTCTTAAGAGATTTAGCAATTTTACAATTTAGAAAATTTTAAAAATTCAAAATGTTTGGGGACATTTTTTTCTTTTTTAATTTAATTGTCAATCAGTTTTCGTCGTGGTCGCTAGATGTCGTATTGGTAGACAACTATCGATGATACTAGCATTAATTGCCAGTTGCCACTAAATCGTCGGAAAAATGTAAAACGATACATTTAAATTTAAAAAAGGAGCTTTTATTTTGTAATAAATAGTTTAAAATAGTTATATAATTATTACTGATATCAGAAATTGTCCCATTTATTGTATTTAATATGTCGTTCGCAACAAATGTCACTAATGTTTCATATTTTGGATTTCACAACTTTTTGTCTACACTTGTGCACGATAACAAATAATTACTGGTATAGTAAATAATAATAACACAACGACCCGAATTGAGAGGCAACAGCGTAACACCGTTAGGCCAAAGCATTTGTTCGATTTCGTTGTCGAATAAAAAAAAGAAGTTTGCCGCGGAAATTTAAATTCTAAATATTTAAATTAAGAGAATAAGAAAATTTTCCGATTGCTCCGCGCGCTTAATTTTTCTTATCGGCATTTTCATATTTAATTTTAATTTCAGTTTATTTAATTTAAGTTAGTTTTTTTTATTTTTGTTTTATTGGTTTGATTTAGTGTTTTTATGTGTTAAAATAATATATTAACTTGACGCGAGTGAGTGTGTATAATTTGCCCCGCCACCCGCAGACACCAGCACTAATCTCTACAATAAATGGCGCCCCAACTTTAGGCCCGAATCCTAGCCGAAGTTTTGTAAATATGCCGAAAAAACGCGCAAGACAATTCCTCGATACCTCGACAGGTGATTCTCATATCACAATGTCCAGCAACAATTTTGCCGCGCTTCTAGAGAGCATTCAAAAATCTACTTCAGCGATGTGTGAACGTGTCTTGGAGCGATTAGCTGCTTCATCACCTTGAGCTGCTTATTCACCGACGCCAACGTCGAGCGCAGCTGAGTCGACACGAAATTTCCTACAGTGTACAGCTAGGTTCTCGGGAACGGAAAATGTAGAAAGGTTCATTGATGCACTTGAAGCCTACAAGGAACGTACTGACATGACAGACTCTATCGCTATTAAAGGTATGTCTATGCTCTTTACTAATGAAGCGGCGATTTGGTGACAAAGCATTCTGCCGAAGTCACTTCATGGAGCCAAGTCGTCGAGTACTTACGAGATATATCGGGAGCTCTTTCGGAATGAACAGAGTGAGAAGGAGCGTACGGATATATTTGTTATCAAAATGTAGAGCACTTTTATCTAGATTACCGCCAAACGATCTGATGGTCAAGGTCCAGATTGATATGATTTATGGACTCCTATATTATAAAATAAGGAAGCGATTACGCTGGGAAGAAATATCCAACTTCTCAGATTTGCTTCATACAGCTCGTTTAGTAGAAGACTCGATGAAAGAGTCGATAAATCAAACCAAAAAGGTTTCATATACCAATACTACAAACGAGAAACGAAATATTCTTTTTTTGAACTCGCGTTTGCAAGAGACAGGTTTACGTGGTTGTCATGGAGACGACACCAGAGCTTGCGCCGGTGGCGCCACCCAACCAAGTCCCGTCGTTCCCGCCTTCGAGAAACCTAAGGAGCAGCGCACACTAGCAGCGAAGCAGTTTAGACCATTTTGCGTATATTGCAAAAACTACGGACACCAACGTGATCAGTGCCGTAAGTTGTTAAATAAAGGTGAGTGCACAGACATTCCATCTAAGACTGTTTCGTGTTATAAATGTGGTACTGTGAATACAACGAGAGATAAATGCACCAAGTGCAATAGTAGTGAACAAACATTTTATAGTTTAAATACGGAAAATAGTGTAAATAATGATAATGAATCTAGTTTTAAGCATATGAATAATAATATTAGAAACTGTAAAATTTGTAAATATTGTAAATTGTGTAAATGTAACATTGTACATAATTGTACAATTTCTTTAATGTGCAACTGCCCTAAAAATGAATTGTACAGTCGCAAACATAAAATTATTGAGTCCGTGTACAGTCATCAGCCTAGTTGTGTTCACGATTCTTTGAATGTAGAAAATGATAATTTTTCAAATAACGTTGTTTCAAAAGTCTATTTTAATGCAAATATTTTAAACAATAAGGCTGATATGTGTTCTACGAATATAAAGTGTACAGAGCAATCGTATGCCGGGGTCGATTTTAATAAAAATATTTTGAGGCCGATTTTTAACATCGAAATATTTGGTTCGCGGGGAACCGCGCTGGTCGACACCGGGGCAAAACATTGTATTGCAGGACATACCTTACATCTTCTTCTTCGTCGCAAGGGACATCCTATTTTTTCGACGCGCAAAAGTATTAAATTGGCTGATGGAATCGTAAGAGAATTAGATGTTTTTTGCACCGAATTGGACGTTATTTTACAAAATAAATCCATACGAACATCCTTCATAATTCTACCAGAAGCACGTAACAATGTAACTTTGCTGGGTATGGTTTTTTTATTTCATAGCGGTGTCGTCTTGGATTTTCATCAAAGATGCTAGTATTTTTCTGAAAACAGCTCAACTAAGTTTAATATGGCCTATGAGCCCATGACGTTACCAGCAGTCGGTTGTTCTTATGCCGATGTGCTACGGGAGGATGAAGGGACAAAATTAGATCCAGCTGACCGAGATTTGCTGGCACAGTCTTTGGTCATTAATGAGGATATTTTCCAGCCAGGGGGAGAACCAACTCCTTTTGCTGAGCACCACATTGATACAGGAGACCATTTACCTATTTTTGTACCTCCTTATCGTATGACTCCCGCAAAAAAGGAACTCATGCAGCTGGAAATTGATAAAATGTTAAAAGATGACATAATAGAAGAGTGTGAGTCGGCGTGGTGTTCGCCCGCTCTTCTTATTCCAAAGCCTAATGGCACCATTCGATTCTGCGTCGATTACAGACGGTTGAACGCTATTACTAAATCTGACCATTACCCTTTGCCGTTGATTGATGAATTGTTACAGTCAACAAAAAGAGGTTGTTACATGAGTACACTCGATTTGAGATCAGGGTATTGGCAAGTAAATGTAAATATGCAGGATAGAGATAAAACTGCATTCATAAGTCCTCTTGGAACTTATCGATTCAAACGCATGCCTTTTGGCTTAAAGAACGCGCCAGCTACGTTCCAACGTTTGATTGATCGGTTGCGTTCTTGTTCGTCCCTGGCAAATGTCACCCTCCTGGCCTATTTAGATGATATTTTAATAATATCTGAGGGTTTCCAACAGCATCTCCAAGATCTTGAGGCCGTATTCAATCGCCTGCGAGAATTTAAATTACGGGTGAATCGCGAGAAATGTGTCTTTGCCAGAGAACGAGTAAAATATCTTGGCCACGTTATAACTCAGGACGGTGTATCTCCTGACCCTGACAAGGTTCAAGCAGTTTTAGAGATGAAGGAGCCTAATAATTTGAAACATCTGCGAACTTTTCTACAAACCTGTTCTTGGTTTAGGAAGTTTATACCAAACTTCTCATCCGTCGCAGAGCCGTTAACTAAGTTAACGAGAAAACAGCAGACCTGGATTTGGAGTTTAGCTCAAACTACTGCATTCAATGAGCTCAAACGTTTACTTACCTCGGCACCAATCTTGATTCAGGCAGATTTCACTCAGCCTTTCATACTGCGAACCGATGCCAGCAACTATGCGGTCGGAGCAGTTCTACTCCAGGGGGAGGATAAATCTGAAAGGCCCATTGAATACGCAAGCCGTCTCCTGAATGCCGCTGAACGCAACTACTCGACCACGGAGCGGGAAGCTCTAGCAGTAGTGTGGGAAGTGGAGCGTTTCAGGTGTTATTTGGACGGTCATCCCGTTATTATAAGCAGTGATCATCAGCCTCTTCGATGGTTGATGACCCTAAAGTCTCCAACAGGACGTTTAGTCAGATGGGCACTCAAGCTACAATCATTTGATATACAATATCAGTATACGCCGGGAAAGGCCAATGTAGTAGCTGATACTTTGAGTAGACCCGTTTGTTCCGAAGACACTGCAGATAGCTGTGGTGTTAGTGCAGTTATCATCGACATACCTACTAGAAGCCCTACTGAATTGAGACAAGACCAACTTACGGATCCCGAAGTTGAGAAAATTATAAAAGACATGGAGAGTCCAGATGAGGTAGCCGCTCGAAGGTGGTCAGAACGAGGTTACTTGTTGTCACAAGGTGTACTTTACCGCTATAATCCCGATTCTGAGAGTGAAAATCCGCAGCTGGTTCTCCCTAAGTCCATGCAGCAAGAAATTCTTAAGGAATGTCATAATTCTGCACTGGCGGGTCATCCCGGGATTGATCGCACTTATTTCAAAGTCGCGCAAACCTATTATTTTCCTGGAATGAGAAAAATCATCATAGAATATGTAAAATCATGTGTGGATTGCCAGCGGTACAAAGCTGCTAATGACAAACCACCTGGTCTTCTACAAACACCAGTTTTACAGCAGCGCAATGAGGTTCTAGCAATAGACCTGTTCGGACCACTACCGGAAAGCGATAATGGTGAAAGATGGATCCTTCTAGTGGAAGACACTGCCACAAGATGGGTTGAACTTTTTCCACTTCAAGAAGCGACTGCAGAAGCCTGCGCTCGTTCTCTTACTGAGGAATATTTCCTTAGATACGGTTTTCCACGCAGGGTCATATCAGATAACGGCGTTCAGTTTGTCGGAGCTGTCATGCAACAATGCATGTTTATTTTAGGTGTTAAGCAAAGTTTTGTTCCACTTTATCATCCCGAAGCCAATCCTGCTGAAAGGAAAAATCGAGACCTAAAGGTCCAACTAGCACAACTTGTTAAGAACGCGCATACCTCGTGGCCAGAGAAGCTTCCAACAATTCGTTTTGCCTTAAATAGTGCCTTATGCAGAACTACAGGTGCTACTCCGGCTTGTTTAATGTTTGCCAGAGAAATGAGGTCTCCTACTGAAGCTCGTCACGACTTAAGGGCTATTTTAGATAAAGAAAATTTTGTTCCCCAAATAACTCCCTACCTACGGTCTTTTATCAGCTCGTTGTCCTCCGTCAGAGAACGGGTAGAGTTCCAACAAGACCAGGCTAAGCGAATGGCAGATGAAGCACGCCGACCTAGCCCAAATTATCAGGTGGGAGACAAAGTTTTGGTGCGCTCCCATATACTTAGCAAAAGAAACGAAGGTCGAACGGCCAAATTTGTACCTAAAAGGGACGGGCCCTATATAATTACAAAAAAATGTAGTCCTACTACCTATTATATCTCCCCATTGGAAAACCCTACTGACTCTTTAGGAAAATATCATGCAAAGGATTTAACTCCATTCATTGAAAATATCTATGAAGAAGAGAAAAACCTGGGGCCAGTACCTCAACCAGTTATTCCAAAACGGCACCGCGGACGTCCCGCAAAGGTTTCTAAGCCCGTTCTTAGTCTACTTCAGGAACGAGGGCGTTCTCCTGAACTAGAGGGGGAGTATATAGTAAATAATAATAACACAACGACCCAAATTGAGAGGCAGCGGCGTAACACCGTTAGGCCAAAGCGCTTGTTC
>JAOTAV010000118.1:0-10812 GCA_026546445.1 Cyclargus thomasi | reverse complement strand
TTAAGCAAACATGAACAGCAACTAATGACCGACGATAAAAACGATTAAGATATTGAAGTTAAAGTGTTATGTACTCAGTGCACAACAATATTGATGTTTTTACGAGAAAATTGTACAAAAATCGCAATACAAAAAATTTTGTATTTTAGAATGTAAGCGGGATTTGATAACCCTACAATCATTATATAATATATACAATAATTGTTCTATGCCTACAGTTTACATGTATTATTAACTAGCTTGTTACTCGCGACTACGTCCGCGTGAAACTTTATAAATTATCCCGTTTTCACAACATTTTTTTATTACTGCTCGGCTCGTATTGCTCATAGCGTGAATGTATATTTTCCTTAATAAATGTACTAACCAACCAAACAAAATATATTTTTTTGGTTGGTTAGTACATTAGTTACATATAATTATATATACAATAGTTTAAACAAACAAACAAACTCTTCAGCTGTATATGATTTGTATAGACTATCCCACTAAGAACTTAAATGTTAATAAAAATGAAAGTCAGGTTCAATACAAAACCAGCTACGCCTGGTTGTGGACTTCGCCGCGAAAAGTATGGAGATCTAAATGAATGCCCAGTTCTTTACAAAGTTCAAATATGTTTTTAAAGGAACACAATAACATTATAAACAAGAATAAAACTCTATTTCTAAATTTTATTGGATATCTATAACAACTGCTGTAATTTAAAATGTTAGATATTTATAGTAACATGTGAGAGAAGTAGATTAGACTTGAAATGCCCTGTTTTTATTACCTCATTCATTCTATAAAGTTATTTAACATTTTTTCTATCCTTATATAAACAGGCCAAGTCAAATCTTACTTACTTTAAGAACTCACATTTTAAATTACAACACTTATTGCAGGTTGGATACCTGTATATATAATAAAATATAGAAATAGAGTTTTATACTTGTTCATAATGTTGTCTTCCTATAAATACATATTTTGAATTTGTAAAGAAAATGCGTAGGTTTACTTGTGTTCTGTGTATAAATGTGTGGTGTCGCTCGCGTCGTCGACGACACTCCGCATTTGCATTCACGTTCAAACCATTAAACTGATTTTGCACAAATTTTTAATACGAAAATACTTTGAATTCCAGGGAAAACCATAAGCATACTTCTTATCCCGAGAAAATGTTCGGTTCCTGCGCGATAAACGATTTTTAGCGCAAGGGAGTCGCGATTATCATTTAGTGTTTGAATATGTTTCAATTCAGTGAATAAGTTATCGTTTGTTTTAGATGAGCTGAATGTATCTAACACCTCGATTCTTAAGAGTCGATCACTGTGGGGTATCATCAGAGGTCTGGAGACGATATCACAACTATTCTACGTCTCTGATGATCGTAATGTAAGTAACGAGTAACTACCAAGAAAATTGTTTCATGGCCAGTTGGCAGACCTACGAATTTGGCCGGAATATTTATGTCAATTCCATGTAAGTCGTGATCTGTCGAGGCTTTTCATAACTGGACCAACTAACTTAGGTCTTCATTCTGGCTTTGTATCAATTTCCCTAATAGTATATACATTATTTCATATTAAATACCATTACCTTTAATATGATTTTAATAAACAGATGATCGAAGGTTAAAAGACCTTGATTTTATCTTTACAGGAGATACTGATAAACAAAACCCAGATCACCGATTTTCCTAGCTACCAGCACCGAGGGTTGCTGCTGGATACATCCCGCCACTACATCACCGTTACCAACATTGCCCGCACCATCGATGCTATGGCTATCAACAAGATGAACGTGCTGCACTGGCACATCGTCGATGATCAGAGCTTCCCCTACCAGAGCGAAAAGTTCCCAGAACTTAGGTAAGAGCACAATGGAAAGAGTGACAGTGACCCAACTGAGAAGAGTTTTTGAAAATGATAAGTTTGACATAGTCCTTTGCCGAAAGCTTAAAGATACTCTCTAAGCTTAAGTCTTGTCGAAGTTGTCAAAGCCATACACGAGCCCAATTTTTACTTTGAAGTCGGCATACTTTTCTTTATTTATATTCTGGTAAAAGTCATGCTCATCTGTCCTTCTCACACTATAGTTTTTTATTTTTATGTATTGATATTTTGTCAAATTTCAGTGAGAAGGGTGCTTACGCTTCATCTATGGTGTACACCAAAGAGGATATAGAAAGGATAGTGGAATATGCGCGAGACCGAGGGATACGCGTCGTGCCAGAGTTTGATGTACCCGGTACGTGAAATATTTTTTCTTTTTTACTCTGAGTCAATCTGGGAATGCTATCTTTAAAATGACGGGCCCAAGACCTAAACCTCTAAAACCGGGGCTATTAGATTAAATTCTGATTTTCTACGGACCCAAAAAAAGTATAGCTTGGATTTTTTGTAACTTATTTAATCATAATCATATCTATATCGACATACTCTAAAAACTTTTATAACGCGAAGTAGATCTATGAATATATTTGTGGGTACCGCTAGTTAATTTAAACTAACTTTCAGGACACACACGTTCCTGGGGTAATGCATATCCCAACATTCTTACCGAGTGCTACGAGAACAACGAGCTTATAGGGTTAGGTCCGATGGATCCCACCAAGAACTTTACCTACAAACTACTCCGGGATCTTTTCGAGGAGGTCCAAGCCTGGTTCCCCGATCAATATTTTCATATTGGAGGTGATGAAGTCCTTCTGGAGTGCTGGTAAATACAATCTAACAAGCTATAGGAAAGTTTTAAAATATATATTCGATAATAGATATAAAATAATAGATATTCAGGAAAAATTATAACTATAGCGACATTATATTTTTTAACGTTTCTTGAGTCTCCTCTTCATACCTACTGTACATTCCAGTAATAAGACCAAAAATGTCGGAACGACATTATTTTTGCAAATTTACTAAATTGCTCGGGAACCGGACAGACAATGTCCTGCCCGGCTTATTTGAGTATTAAATTTAAGCCATTCTCAAGACTCCTTTGAACACATACAAAATATTTCATCGAATTCGGTTCAGCCATTTTTGAGGAGTTCAGTGTCAAACTCACGCACAGAAGAATTAAAGTTCCAATCTTAAATAATACATCTATACATCTTTATTTCATACTACAGGGCATCCAACCCCTCACTACGGCAATATATGCGCAACCACAATCTGACGGTGACGGAGCTGCACGCTCTGTTCATGAGAGCCGCCATACCACTGCTGAAGGATGGCTCCAAAGTCGTCGTTTGGCAGGTAATGATGCTTTATTAGCAGATAGGGAGATCTTACACTTGGGCCACAGCCTAACTGGAAAGTGTTATGACGAGAAGCCTTTATCGTGTTTCCTAAGTAAGCTTACTACATGTCTAGGGTGAGATGATGAAGATGAGTCATAATATTAAGGCTTTGTAACATAAAAAAATGGAAACACAATTGAAGGTCCGATGTCATTTGTTCAGAGTATGTCAATTTTATGTAAGTTGTGACCTGGGTTTGACATAATTCAATCAACTTAGATCGGTTTCTTGGCCTTGTATCAACTGGTACCTGATAGTAAAGAAGTAAAGTTTTCTTAGAGAACATGTCTTGATGTATACTTTGTTTTAGGAAGTGTTTGATGAAGGCGTCTCTCTGGCTAAGGACACTTTAGTACAAGTGTGGAAAAACTCGTGGGTGATGGAAATGGTCAGGGTGAGTTGTCACATAAATTTAAAAACACTTCTTGGTTAGAACACGCTCTTAATACTCAGCTAATTGAGGATTGTGGTGAAAAGCATACAATCCCTACTTTCACTATGGGAGAGGCATCCAGTACCTATTTTTACTATGTAAAAATCATCCAGTACCTGGGTTTACTTTTTTAATTTTAAATATATTCAGTTTATATTGATTGTAGCATCGGCGGATGTACACTTTCGGGGGAGCGAGACGAGGCGATTGCACCCATTTACACTCTCGCACTCGGACGATCTCGCTATGTCTCGGCGAGTGTGTACAGCTGCCATAACAGTCACAAACAACTGAAATTTTGTTTCTCGTCAGTGTTAATATCAAACATTAAACCCGAGTAAAAAACCCATAAACGAATGGCCTCATCTACACAACAAGGGTCAGGTTGCGGATTTTCTGACTTCGTATAAACTCCACTTTGTATACCATAGATGAAATTGAAACAGGTCCAGTTGACGGACCTACGAAATTTGGTCGAAATTTAAGTTATGATGATTATGATGGTTTGAAGTAACGCGACCACCTTATATCCACAATCTAGCTCTGTATCAATTTCCCTGATAGTACGTAACAATTTTAACTTAATCCTGTAATTGGGGCAACCCGTTTAATTATCTTTAATAAATAAAGACAACGAAACATACGTACTACGTATCTTCTCCCAGGTGCTGAACAGCGGTCACCAGGTGTTGTTCTCGTCGTCGTGGTACCTAGATCACCTGGACAAGAGCTGGCAGTACATGTACCAGGCGGACCCGCGCGCGATGGTGGTGAACGCGACCGGTAACCGTACGCTCGCGGCCGGCATCGTCGGCGGCGAGGCCTGCATGTGGGGCGAGATGGTCGACGATCGAAATGTCATGAGCAGGTGACGTGTTGAAAATATTCGTTTCAGACCAACATAGTTTAATGTTAGTAAATGCGTTGGTAACAATCAATTATAGCTCAATCTACGTTAGTACTGCAACATGGTTTACCGCGTACTTTTTCTCTATTTACATTGTATAGGGTTTCGTAGCCAAAATGACAAAAAACGAAACCCTTATAGATTCATCATGTCTGTCTGTCCGTGTGTTTTTTCTAAGGGCGATTCCGCGATCTAGTCCCACGTGGTACGGTAATATGCAATGATGACGAAATACAGCGCAACGCTGTTTTATGCTAGTTTTCTGTGAGGCCGTGGTATTTCCTCGATTATGCCGGTCCATTCGTGACGAAGGTCTCCTACGGCGAGTAGTAATAATTGCTCTTTTATCCAGGGTATGGCCACGAGCGAGCGCGGTCGCGGAGCGGCTGTGGAGCGCTGCCGACGAGGGATCCAGCTGGTACCAGATCCCCCGGGTAGTATACAACCGACTAGAAGAGCATACGTGCCGGATGATCCGGCGGGGGATCGACGCGCAGCCCCCCACGGCACCCGGTTATTGCATCGGTTGATTTATTATTGTGTCTTTTTTACACTCGGCGTTTGACGTGTTAAGTTTTTAAATAAATTGAAAAACATGTGAATGTTGTTATTATTCCTATGTTGAAAACAACCTCTGTATCGCGCCATAGCAGCCCAGGATGTCCTATTTTAGAGGGGGGGCAAAAACTGAAATATGCGCGGCAGCGTGTCAAGCAAAGTTCAAGCAAAAAGGAACTGGCTGCTAGCGCCGAGAGTAATATTACACGAACCATTTGGTGACACTTTTTACCTCTCCATAACTCGAAACCAATGTAACGTAGAAACATGAAACTTCGTGTGTTTAATATTGTCTATAAGGACAACTGGAAGCCCAATTTTTATGAAGCTAGCTCAAACGGTTACGAAGATATGAAGGCCCAAAAATAGTAAAATTCCCACTCTTTTTTAGGAAGCTTGCTCATTTTTACTTTTTTTTACAAAAGTGACAGTGCTGCACCGAGGATGCGGTATTTTATTTATTTCCTATGATTGTTATTAGTTTTTTACTATAATTTTATTGTCATGATTATATCATACTGAATAATCTATGACTAAAGAAACCCTAGCGCAACACCGCGCATTCGCCATTTGCATCGAGTAGCATTAGCATAAAACAGCTTATGTCCAGTAGCGTTGACATAATAACATCTGTTACTAGTCATTACTTGTCATTGTTATGATTTTGTTATTCATGTTATTATTCGTTAAGTTTGTCATTGTTAGTAATTGTGTTATATGTATAGAGATGCCATTTCTAGCAATTACATATTTTAGCATTTAATGCGTAACATAATAGACTCTTAAATCTTATCTTACTCTTAAATTATGTTTTTAACGTTTTAAGGGTCTATTTTGTTCTGCTTTACCGGTCATACACAAGAAGACGTAAACCTAATTGTATTTAACTACGCACAAATATTAATTTCTACAAGACGTCAAAACTATGCATAATATTATAGTATAGCTGGATCCAAGCTTTATACCGCTCCTTGGGTATGAGCGCGGCGAGGCGGGGGACGGTTGCCATGGTTACCGGCCGTCAACACTCACGGCGGGCGGTACTATGTACATGAAACTCAATTCCCGGATCGTGCCCTAATAATACCAAAAAAGTACAACACTCTTTATGCAGTCAGTACTTTAAAGAAATGATAGTCGAGCCGTGTGTCAAGTTAATCCGCAAGAGCAAAATACATAATTAGATTTTTCAAGGTATTGAAGTCCATTATATTAATTAGTATATTTAGTCCATTATATTAATTATTATAGTAGCACTCTGCACTGCAGCCGAAAAACTTTATTGGCAAGGATTCGGGCGACGATGTGCGCCGAAGCCCGCCAGCACGTATCTTATTGTAGAGATTTGGACTTAAATAATAGAACCATAGAGCTGAAAAAAACTTATAATCGATGAACATGACTGTTCGCGAGTCACGAGTGGCAACGCTCCGAGTAGACTGCGCATTTGTACGTTGAGCTTAAATTAACCCGCTAGATCATCTATAGATATTCAATATCCATACTAATATAATAAATGCGAAAGTGAAAAAATGTACGGTTCCTGCGCTATAAACGAATTTTAGCGCAACGGAGTTGCGGGCATCATCTACCTTAAAAACTCTTGCGGATCAACTTGGCATCTGCTTGTCTAAAAAGACCACTTAAATAAGTTACTAATTTTTCAAAACATTAATTTCACGATTAATTTAAACTAACGTTAATGTATGTTTTTTAACAAAATTTACTTAAATAAATTACAGAGCAATTACTTTGTAATGTTGCTATTAGGACCTTTTTAGGTCTTCGCCTAAGCCTCGTAATTAGCGAATAAGTTTTCGCTTCTTTGGCGAGTTCCTTATTGTAGACCTATGTTATTTCCATACATGTGTAAGTCTTGGCTAAGCCCCCTGGCTCGTTTGACGTTTTTTCTCAGTACTGACGATAAAAAAGTTTTCTGTAGGTATCTATTTATATTCGTATTTATATTTTATTTTATTTTTATAAATGTGTTTTTAAAAACATACGCCCTATATGCAAGTTGGTTATCTAAATAATATCCTAGGTTTAAATCGCCCCAGCCGTTCAGGAATAACAGACATAAAAACTAAAAAAAAATCGCCTAGAATTTTTTATGCTAATGCTACTCTCGTTACCAGGCCATAAAATCTTTAAAAAAAATGCTAATGCTACTTGACGCCCAATAAGTTATGTGGCAGTTGTCTTAATATATACTTTATTCTGTGGTTGGTAAGCGCGCGCGTTAGTAGCCGGGGTTCGCGAGCTCAAAATTCGAGTCCTGCCGACGAAGCAAAAGTTTTTATCATTTTAGTAGTACGTAGTAATCTATGGTTTTTTATATTATATTTCCGACTTCCGTAGTCTGGTAACTGTAACACAAATCCCTCGGGTACGTTACAGCTTCAGGGCTAGACTGACGTGGTGTGAAGCCGTAAGCGTCCATAGTTATTATTATTATCAATGATTATAATTCAAGATCGAGCGGGGTGCTGCGAGGGGAAGCAGGAGGAGGGGTGACATAACTGAAATTTTCGAGGTGTCTAATTGAGCCGCAGGAGATGAAAAAATATATTTTCATCCCTAGGACTTGATAAAATTCGTTACTTCCAGCGATGTAGTTGCTTAATTGGTTACCAATTTGCGTGATTTTAGATGGCCTGTGTTACTGGCCCTCGGCCCTCCCCGTGGCGGGTGGCCGGTCACGGTCAGTTGTCGGGCGGCCATGGGAGCAGGCGGGCGTGAGCGCTGAAACCACAAACTTCAGTATGCTACGGTCCCGAAAATATTACTTTTTTTTATTACTCATAGTGGTTTTTCTTTGTTTGTATTATTTTAGTATTTTCCGAGTGTCTTTCTCGAGTGATGATTATTCTATTGCATTTCCTGGACCAAAGTTTCCACCGACGACAGGAGAAGTGTGGCCAAAGCCTGAATATGAACTTCGACAAAATGCGTTTTATAAATTGAATATGTCGGATTTTAAAATAGAGGTTGGTGTTAATTTCAATTAAATTGCATGAACTATTAAGACAAGCTTTAATGGCTATACCAAAATTTTAAAAAATTATAAAATACGCACGTATCTTACTTTTTTTTTGGTCGCACAGTTGTACCAAAACCAAAGTCGCTTTATTCTCAATTTAGGACTCACGAGTACATGTAACGTTTAAGCTACAAACACGAAATTAAACATGCTGAGATTCATTTTCTTGTTTTAGATAAGAAAAGAAACTTGTGATATTCTCGTTCTAGCGATTAATCGATATAAGGATTTATTAAGAGGTATTGATCAAGAGATATCTGTCAGAAATGACGAAGAAGTTGAAAAAACATTTGAAAAGCTGCATGTAGATTTGGCATCTCCATGTGAAAAATACCCGCATTTCAATATGGACGAAAGTTGTATGTAATGTAACGTTTTAAAATTATTACGATTTTATTTATTTTGAATACCACGTGGGTACCTATGTTTTGTGAATGTTATTATTTAACTTTTTTTATTGCAGATGATTTGTCTATAACTCTAACGAATTCTTCCCTTCAATGCCAGTCAGTTTGGGGGTGTCTGAGAGGACTGGAGACCTTTGCGCAGCTAGTTTATTATTCAGATGATAGAAAGGCAAGTTAATAAGTAAGTTAGTAATCACTAACGAACCGAGTAACACATAAAAGTATATAACATGTCTTCTATAACGATGTTATCGCCTTTACAACGTGCTTAAATGGCACAGTACCAAATGTGTCAAAAATGAGTTCAATTCACCAAAAAAAAAGTCTCTATTTCTATGTGAATTAAACTTATATTCGTATGTAAACAAATGGCTGAGTTACAACACAAGTGTCGTTTTATGATTGGTCGAATCTTGCGGCAATTTTTTTTATTTTGCTCTCCCCTGTAAAATTGCCAATTTTGAATTGTGTCGCTTAAATGTATTAAACTAAAAGACAGTTCGCTGGTTATGCACAATCAGCGAACTGTCTTTTTTATACATAACTGTTTCGTTATACATAACCAGCGAACTGTCTTTTTTATATGTAACTGTTTCATTATACATAACCACCGAGCTGTCTTTTTGTTTTCTGTTACTGATGAAATTGAAGACTATTGATCATCTTCATTGGTAACACAGTGTTGGTTTCTTATCGTCCAGCGACATTTGCAGGCACTTATAATTGAAGCTACACATATAAAAGACTCCCCACGTTACCGGCATCGAGGGTTGCTGCTGGATACATCACGCCACTATATTACCGTTACCAACATTGCCCGCACCATCGATGCTATGGCTATCAACAAGATGAACGTGCTGCACTGGCACATCGTCGATGATCAGAGCTTCCCGTACCAGAGCGAAAAGTTCCCGGAACTTAGGTGAGACTCCTGAGATGTTACTGCCGCACTCAGATTTTATTTTATGAAATTTAGGAGCAAAGCGATGATACTGGTTACCTGATAGAAAGCAGTTGCTTTCTCGTGTCCGTCGGACCGACGGACACTCGTAACATCCGAGGAATCGCAGGTGCGTTGCCGGCCTTTTATGAGAGTATAGGCTACGAGAATATGGATATGAGGCTTAGGGAAGTTTGGGCTTCTGTAAACCCACCCACTTTCTGAGCTAGCGTTTTCGAGCAATGTCTGTTGCAGTTGTATGGATTTTGAAAAACTTATAGACTTTTATATGAAATTTCATAGCACACATAGAAGCCGACATCAGGTTGCACGGCCAAGTCGAGTGCGATACGTATTTACAAAACGTAAATTTCATTTTTATTACTTTGTATGGCCAATTTAATGCTCTAATTACATAATTTAACTGTCTACTACCTAGCACAAATAAATTAAAATAACAATGCTAGTAAATGATAACATTGTATGCAGCAAATAAGAAAATAGTTGGAACTCGCGAGTCGAAATCGGCTACATGCGATCAACAGTGATATTTATCAACACGCACAATATTTTAGCGAGAACAAGTAACGAGTCGCACGAAAATGATTCAAATAATATAAAATTCAATGACCCCAAGGCAATAACTCACACAATAATAACTTAAAAGTAGGTTTCCTGGATATTCAAAATAAATGAATTTGAATATTTTTCTTTTAGTAGTCATCTCCCCCTCTCCAGTCACTCCATGCACGATGACCTAATATAATCTTTTGATATTCATTGCATACATTTTCTGTTATTTATTATTTATTTATTGGTTAAATTTTTAGCAAGCATGGATCGTACCATTCGTCGATGTTATACACAAAAGAGGACATACACAAAATAGTCGAGTATGCGAGAGATCGTGGAATACGAGTAGTGCCTGAATTCGATATCCCAGGCAAGTAAATACATTATTACAGTCCATAACAAAATTGTTGTATCAAAATAATTAATAACACGTAATTTGAATTAAAAAAAAATCTGTCTTTGACTTTGACTGTCTCCTCAAAGCCTGCTTTGGATTGCAATATTATATTAAGTAAGGCGGCCACACAAGGAAAAATTATGACAGAAAAAATACTAATACCATTAAGTTCATATTATAATTTTGACGATCTCTGTGGCTCAGTTGGTAAGCGCGTTGGTAGCTTACGCCGGGGGTCGCGGGTTCAAATCCCGCCGACGGAGCAAGT
>JAOTAV010000117.1:0-10813 GCA_026546445.1 Cyclargus thomasi | reverse complement strand
ATTTAATACTTTTTAGTTTCTTTTGTACTATTTTAGTTTTTTTCCCTTGGAAGTCGGTTTTAATTTTTTGTTAAAAAATAATAATGGTATATAGCAACAACAGAAATATAACTCTCTAGATATTACCGTTCTTCAGATAAAGCCTACATACAGACAGGCGGACAGATGGACTTTTTTTTGTGACCCCATTGGGTACCGAACCCTAAAAACGTCAGTTTTTTATTTGACAACGATAATGCCTTTGTTATGATTGAAATCGGACGTTATACGCTTCTTCCTCTTCTACAGGGTACTTATATGTTGTAAGAGTGTATAATAATAGATGCTGCATACGTTCTTGTACAAATATCGGATTTCCGATCGTGTGTGATTACAGATATATTTTATATCCGACAAGCCTTTATCATCTTCGGCCTGTACCGCCTCTTGAAGGTTAACATTGTGTCTGTAGTCCTCTTCTAGTTAGTGAAAAATGCTTTGAATGTTTGAATGTTACTCGACTGCGCCAGAAAAGCGGTTATGTTTTTCGAGAGTATGTATGTATGTAATTGTTAAACTCAACAACAAGTGACACTGGGTACATGAAAAAATTTTAAAATGAAAATGGCGGATTTTGAAGTCAAAATTGTGAGGTTCCAAAAAATGTATCCACCCATTTAGGTGGATTAGGGTATCAAAGGGCTTTAAATAACCATTCTAGGAATATAAATAACTTGATGTTTAAATAGCAATGGTTCCTACAGTCGGGTTTTCTGTTTTCAGACATTTAGCTTGTTTTAATTGAAAGATTTCTAAGCTTATAACAATAATATCAATTAAGAAATTTTCTGATTTTTCAGAATAGCTCCAGAACCTCCAAAATCATCAAGAAGTTTGTAGAAATGAACAATTTTAACCGACTAAAAATAAAATTGGAGGTTCTGTATTCGGCTTTTGTAAACACATATTTTTTTGTATAAAAGAATGTACCATTGATGAAATTAATTCATATCCAGTTGATACATTCAATTTTAAACCAGGATGCTTAAATTGAGGATAAACGATTAAATAAATAATATTTTATTTACATTTTAAATGGTTCTTTTAATGACCATAATGACTTAAGATTTTAATCACCATGCTACACGAACGACAATAGGGTGCTAAAAACAGTTCCCATTAGCTGTAAATCGGGTTTATTTATCGCCTGTTTTTATGAAGAATCAAGAAAAAAAAATTTAACTACCTGCTAGTTTAATCTGCATAAAGATTTTAAACAAATATCGCTAATGACGGCGACGACATGGACGATAGAGCAATGTCGAATATATAAAATGAAATATATAGCCTAGATCATAAAGTTGCATTTTATCGGGCCGAAATATTCTCGTGGTGGTGGACAAAGGGCGTTAGGCCGGTAATTATAGTCAGCGCTTAATTCTAAGAGCATGATCAGTAAATTTTGAGATTCCATTTTCATTCATTAATGTCTCTTTTATGAAGGGTAGAGATGAGGAGCACAATGTCTGGGCTGGAAAAGTGTTCGCCAAAAAGCATTAAATAAGTGTGGCGCCACTGTAGCAACCGTATTTTTGAAGAAAGCGGTAAAATTCAAATGGTTAATTAAATGATAAGTTATCAATTTGCAAAATTGTTTTAACCTAACATTTGTGTTATCTTCCCATGATTATTCTATTTTTAATAAATCTATCTGCCGGTTCACTTTACAGATGTCTAAAGTAATATTTTTATCAAAATATCATTATCAACGCACTTCACTTCTGTTTTGTACTGCTCACTTCAGACTAACTTCAGATTATACTCCCTTCTTACTCTAGGGCCACTTCGATCGGCTCTCGAACTATATTATTTAATTATAATTGTTGGACAGTTTTTATCTATTTCGCCATAAAAGATTGTCCTCCTTACCTCTACCCTCCATAGTCTCTTTATGAATGATAACAGCACAAGCGCGGAGCGTAGCCCGTAGGACAGGTGAAATCAAAGTCGTAATTTCACTGGTGACTTTATCTCTAAAATTAGTACCGCAACGGCTCCACTAAGTTTGTCAGCCTAAAGGCTTAAGATGTTAAGTTATTATGCGATTTCAATATTTATTTGTTTGTTTGAACGCGCATATTATATCAGTAAGTACTGGAATTGAAAAATTGTTTTTTTTTAATACAGTACTTCCAGATATAACATCACGAAAAATTTGTTTTTAAAAGTGAAAGATAGACCGACTAGTTTTCAAGTCTGTCACCTCTTGTCATCTAGTAAAATATAAATCTCGGATTTTTTAGGCTGATCAAGTTTTATAGAATCCGAACCAGTGCAAGATCGACTATAATTGTTAATTCTACTTAACATTAAATATGTTAACTAGGTAATCCAAGCAGTGAGTTGCACAAGACCATGTCATATTATTCCCTGAGACATCCGCTGACCGGTGACTGACTAATCTGTGAATACAATAAGGTAATGACAAAATTACTTGTCACTACGAACCTTATGAGTCTGTAGTTGTCTGCTCGTGAGATGAGGGATGGGTTCTAGATAAGCCTTATGAAGTAAGTTATATACAGTAAATGAAAAGACTAACATCAGCTAATTATAGGTAACGCTGTCGTTTTAGTTTTGTACGTGTACGATTGTTTTGGCGACTACATATTATTCACTCATACTGACATAAATTCAGTTTTAACAAGTTTTATGCCGTGATATCAATAATATAACTTATGAATTATTATGAAATAATCTCTAGCATCGTTGCACTGAGCCTGTGACGTCGAACATTCTATTGATATTACAATAGAGGTATCTCCAGCAGTGTATGGTATATTTTTCGCGGGAAACGGTGGCGAAAAGTGTACAGTGTCACTCATCATAGTGATGAGGGTAAATATCCCTCTATCCGTCTGTCTGTCTTCAGTCTTTAAGTCATAAGTTATATTATCAGTCAGGCTTTAACTCAAGAACGATATTATCTGAGTGGTTGACTTTTCACAGATGATGTATTTCTGTTGTAAATTCTTCACAGATTATGTATTTCTGTTGTAAATACTAAATAAAATATTTAAACTGAGGGGGGCTCGCATACAAAAACTTGTGTTTTACCATTTAGTTTCTTTTTATATTAGACATCATGTTGTTCACCAACATCGTACTATTGCTTACACAACGTGGTCTGTTACAGCTCTTTATTAACTTTAAAAAAAACAACACCAACTCGTTTTTGGCGGTTTTTGTATATTTTAATTTTAGTTTCTGTTTCATCTTGCCGGCTAGAAACACGCGACAAAACACCGCTGTAGTTACATGGCTTCGCTCTTATTGTTACCGTAACTCTCAAGTGATTTAACTTTTATTGCTGTAATATCTCATTGTTGAGCCAAAATTGTCTTTGATCACGGCGTGCGTCAGGCGGTTATAATATTTTAGAACTTTATTAGTTACCGACACAGTAACTGCTTAAAGACAATTAGGATTCTGCGATTGAGGTCGGAATTCTTAGATGTGGAATTTTTTACGTGATAAGATTTCGTATGTTATTATCAGTTCGAATTACCCGTATGTTAATTTAATAAAAATTTTACATGTTTCCTCAAGTATTTGAGTACAAGACCGTTTCTACACTACCCGTGTATAATGTTGGAACCTCAAAATATAGCGGTAAATAAATAAAATAATTTAATAATTTTGAGGCGCTCAGCCCCCTGATTCATGATGTGATTCCGCGCGGAAACGGAAACGTTATCACGGAAACTCCTGACACTTTTAACAGAAGTTTCTGAAATCGGGAACGAATCCACGCGGAATTGCATCGCGGATCAGGGGGCTGAACTTTTTGATTTCCCATCAATTTTTGTATTACAACTTTTAGGTTGATCTAGGCTAGTTACCTTAACAACAATATCTTCAATTAGTAGCGTGTCCTTCAGTACAGCTAATTTAGATCAGCGGTGTGGGAGCTACAGTTGCAAAACTTATTGTCTTGTATTTAGGTGTACTCGGTTCTCACATTAATCTGCATAGTTGTATGTTTTATTTAAGCGTTTATAATAGACAAGTACGAGTGGTGATAAGCGTTGTACAGGATTCCGTATCTGTTAATTCCTTTTGATTTAACCTAGGTCGTGTGTTATATTTTGAGTTGACAAAATTTAAACGAATATTATTTCAAGCTACTTAATAAATGTAGTGAATATGCACTAAATGTAAGTATTCGGGAACCCTTGCCCTAATTCTAAATAAGGGTAATTCTTCATTTAGACTATCCATGTCCATATCATTGAGGGGGTAAGGCTAGAATTGCTGCCCTTGCAAGGGGCCGCGCAAACACGTGCTTTAGTTTAAGGCCTTTAACATTATGTCGCAACATACTTTGAATAATTGAAAATATTATCACCAAATTTTCAAACGTGGTAACTAAACGATTAATAATATGTTTACCCGCTGGTTGCCGGGTCGAAGAAGACCTTGCTAAACAGGTGTATGACATTGATGCAACCTTGTGATTATTTACAAATTAAAATAAAGCCGAGACAACTGGCTACGGTTTCCTCGTTCAGGTCAGATTTATCTTGATAATTACAAGAGTTAATGACACCTCAATTTAAAAGTTTACAGGCCAATTTTGACCCTACTTCCTACTGATACAAGGTTTGCTTGACCGTTTTTTTATTTGCTTAAAGTTCATAACTCATATTCATGTAATTTAAACTAAAAAAATAAATAAATGACTCGGTAGTCTTCTTATTCCAAATCTTGAAAATAAACATAAAAATAATAAAGAAGTCGGAAAGTTTATGAGTGAAAAAGTATTTTAATTTTCTTTTGTTACAAAGAAAAATAGATTTTCTTTTGTAAATAAATTTGCTGTCTGCTCCATTTTATGTTAATAATAATGGGTAGTAGAAAGATAGGTTTACAGATGCCATAGACAACTAGAAAACAAGAACCTACCTTTAGCCCGATCATTTGGTAGTTTAACCAAGAAAGTTTTCCGGGTGTTTTTGATATATAAAAGATTTCAACGTGCTCTTTTCTAATTTTTACTCTGCCACCTTTCTGACCACTTGTTACCACTCTCTGCCGTCCGCGCCGCCATATTGGAAAAATGACGACCAAATACAGATTTTCTAGAATAACTTCGTTTCAACTTATTTAACAAAAAGGTATAGTCCACCAGCAAATCAAACTAGAGGAAATTTCCTACAATTATGTTACGGACATATTTTGTAAAAAGAGCACGTCAAATCTATAAAAATCATCAATTTATATAAAATAACTCCCTACTAACTTTCTAGGTACACCTACTTTTAGAGCACCAAACGATCGGAGTACTTAAAAATGACGATATAGCTAAGGCATGTAGAACTAATTATAACAAAAAGCTATAATAGTTTTTACAGGCAGTCGATCGTTACGTAATGTTCGTTGAAATTATTTACTAATGATCTAAAAGTCTGTTAAATTATTACTTCTTTGTGTCAGTTTGTTGTTAAATAAGTAAAAAAATATATTTATTTCTTAAAATTTCAATAATAATATGATATTTTATGAGGGTACAGTATTTACTGTTCAATGAATAAATTTTTTACATACAATCTATACATATAAAACAGTGAAATTGGCGTGTCTGTACATTTAGTATTTTGAAAAAATAATCAATGTTGGGGGCTAAGGAACAGTAATAACACAAATCGACAAAAAGAAAGTTGTCTGTTTGTCTGCTTGTACGCGCTAATCTCCGTAACTACTGGTGGGATTAAATTTTTTTTTTGTTAAATAGCCATTAACTCAGGGCAATATATAGGATACTTTTTATCCCGGGAAAATGTACGGTTTCCGCGTGACAGACAAAGTTGCGGGCACCAACTAGTTTTGCATAAATTTTATCACGATATTATTAGCAGACCAAAATAAGATAGAAATAGGTTTTGACCGAGGTACCTACAACCGTTTGTCCTGTAAAACCTCAACTAATAGAAACAATGAACTTCGTCCTGTATATGTATACTATAAAAACTTTTTTTTAATAAACAATGATAAAGAAAAACTCGACCTTGTCCACCCATCCCGAGCACATTGTATGCAAATCAAAAGTGATTGTACTGCGACTTCCGTAAGATTATAGCAAATTTAATACAGTGTTAAAAAATATGCTAAAAATTAAAAAAAAAACTGCGCATTAGGTTTTATACAAGAGTAATATTTTACAAGCGATAACCTGAAAGTGGTCCATAATGTATTATGAGCAAAATTTATAAAACTGTCAGATTATAAACAACTAACGTTTCATCTAACATTATGGTTTTCAACAAGAGTTGACAAAATATAACAATTATTTATAGATAAAACCTTACAATTCTTAGATATTATGCACAATATGTTTGCTATATATTTATATTCTATAGAGCTATATCATAGGTACTTTACTTTAATTAAATGAAGATTTAGACTTGACACAAATTCCATACACTACATCCAACCATGTCTAATTCTGCATTAAACTGCACCGAGTACTGCGGGCAGTTTATATTTCCCGACACCTAGTAGTGAAAATGTAAGATAAAATTTAGTATAAATAGAAATCATCATTCATCACTAGGAACCCGCTATCTCCCTAGATCGGTGCGTCAGTAATTACCGCGCGATGTTCACGCTGGCTGGTGTGCGCACGCGCAGTTTCACTCACTCTTTTATTTTACATTCCGTCTCTTTAGCTAAGGAAGGAATTTTTACACGCTATATTCTATACCAATATCGATACTAATAATGTAAAGCTGAAGAGTTGTTTTTTTGTTTCTTTGCGTTAAGGGGAAAACCAACGGCCTTTACTATACATTCGGGGTTTCGAAAAATAGCCAAGACCTAAACATTTTCGCTTCTTTGTAGAATCGCCTAGCAAAATGTATTTAAATGACATAAGCGTGACAAACGCTAAACTTTAATTAGTGTTACAATTAACTTAACTCATCAAGTCAACGGAAGATACAGTTTGTTATGACATAAATAATTCACACATTTTGCACTGAGTGGGCACGTGGCTAATGATGAACCATTCCTAAGAACACCCATTATTATGTCAGCTGTCATATATTGTCTTCTCGCCGCGTTAGTTCCCGAATCAGTGGTTAGCGCCGCAGATAATAGATTTGAAAACGAATTTTGAATGAAAAAATGGGTTTTAAGGATAATGGATCCACCCGTTTAGATTTTACGACGCCACTGACATACACATACTGACAAACAAGCAGATAACCACAAAAAACTTATTGCACGTTTTTTTGTCGGTGGCTGTGGCTAAAAATAGGCACAAGCGGGAAAAAAAAACAGCAATGAAGTTTTTTTTTGTTTGAGTTAGTGTAATATTTAAAATTGCTGATAATATATTCTATAACACGATTGGACTCATCAATGCTAATTTGCGCAACTAGTTGAAGACGAAGGCCGACCATATTCAAATATTTAGAGGACAATTCTTAATTAGGAGCATTTGTATATGTGCATCTATATAACATTTCACAATGTATCTACTACGGATATTGGTTATCATAAAATGTTAATAATAATACTTATAAGTAATTCAGGTGTCAAATAAAGACATAAGTGAAAGAACCAGATAACTAACATTTTTGCATCACCGGAACAATTAGTCACTTTTCTTGTAACTTACCTACTTGATCATTTAGCTAGTCTGTCTAGCTATAAATACCATTTATATATTTTTTAAATCAAATAGTTTTTCTGGTCAAAAAAACTTTATATACACAAAAAATCGGTAGTTTTAAATTGTTAGTTATCCGCTTCTTCCACTTATGTCTTCGTACATAATATGACTTCAATATTATTATATAAAATCCCTCAAAAATATTGTGTCATAAATGCTAATAATCATTCACAGCCAAAATCGATGTACCGATTTTCACTTTACTTTCATATAAATATTTAGTAGGTCTGAGAGTCGACTAACTTAGTCGACTAACGCCCATTGAAGTGGGTTCGGGAGAGCTAGTCATATCTAGTCTCTTTTTTAAAGGACAAGAGGACTCCCTGTGTTCGAATTTCGACCATAAATATTTAAATTAATTTATCAATCTCAGACTTCAACTTGGCATAAAGGTCTCGTTACCAGGCCATTAAATGTTATTAAAAAAACAGACGTCAACCAAAACAATAGAATATTTCGCGTAGGATTATCGTGTCATGTCAAAATTTTGTAGTGTGCGTTTTCTTTATTAAAAATACGTAAGATAAACGCATATTTTAAGATAATATTATTATGGTGGTATTCCACGCTCCTTCTTCATATCACCTATAACTAGGAAAAATTTCATGCTTTTACATCTAAGCGTCTTTCGTCAAAAGGGATACAACGTTTTCCGCTCGCGTATTAATATATAGATTGGGGCATGTACGCACGGTGAAGCTAATAAATACATACAAATTAGGTTTTATTTTTCGTATGTTGAATTTTATAACAAAATTATAGACAATGAATACTGAGGGACACTCAATGGTCATGTTTCCCATTGCTTTCATAACAAAAAACGAGCCTCAAAGATCGAAATGGTGAAAGCACACCGTGGAACAGGACATAGGTTTTTACTTCACTGGCACAAAGTTATATAAGTATTTTAGCGTCTGTAGCCACTAGGGTAGACCTTTGGTTGGCACTCAAGAGGGTGCTAGGTTCAAACCCGGGTGGAAGCGACGTGTACCAATGAAAATTTTCCGATCTCTAGTTGCTTATTGCCGTGGGAGGGCCAAGCTTTGGTATGAATGGGCCGCCTAGACCGAAAGGATACCACGGCCTTACAGTAAACTGGCGTGGAACGGCGTTGTGCTGTGTTTCGTCCAGTGAGGGAGTTTACCGGTGGCCCTACTCCCCTAATGCCCTTTCTCTATTCCCATTTCCTATTCGCTTTTCCTGTTACACTTGCGACCCCTCGGATGTTACGAGTGTCCATAGGCGATGACAGTTACTTTTCATCAGGTAACCCGTCGGCTCGTTTGTCCCCTAAATATCATACAAAGTACGTATTTAGAATGTGATGTTCGTTACTCGTAGATCGAGAAATAAGAAGTTAACCATATCATTTATAAAATAAGCCAAAAACATTATATTCCAGACTAGTTGATGTCCCTAACTTTGTTGCGCGAAAATTTGTACATTTTTCCGGGATAAAATGTATCCTATGTGCTGCCTAGACTTAATAGCTTTTAAATAAAAAATCTGTATTCGAATCCGTTCAGTAGTTCCGGAAATTAAAGCGTACCAACAGAGAAACAGATAATAAACAGACAACTTTTTTGTCGATTTGTGTTCTATCACTGTTCCTTAGCTTCCCAACATTGATTATTTTGTAAAAATATTAATTGTACAGACACGCCAATTTTACTGTTTTATTATTTTTTTAGATGTATAGATAGATATAGATGTGACATCAAACAGGTTAGTCTTCTATTTTGCATCTAAGTTATAAACGTAAGGCGAGCCCTAAACAATCAATTTCATTGCGCAATATCACGTATTTTACAGCCAAGATCTAAAAGTTTTTGCCTTTTTGTAGAATCACCAAACAAATTGTATGGAAGTGACATAAGGCGTAACGAACGTTTTCATCATTTCCATATATTTTGTTTTGCGTTTCTAGAAAGAAGCGAAAAGGTTTAGGTCTTGGCTTAGCTCCCTGCTGTAGAAAAAAACACTTTCTCGGTCGCCATGCTAAGGCTTAGCTTAGGTTTAAATTATTTGCGTCACTTTCATATTTTATTTAACTCCCACAGGTAACTCAGAACAAAACAACGCAAAACGAAAAACTACATTTCTAAAATAAAGTAAATGTAGCATTTCAGTGAATGCAACTAAAAAACCGCCTTGTATGACTTGGACCAAAAGTTATTAACTTGTACAAGCGAACGCCGTATTACCTGCGCTAAACTTAAGACTAGACTGGAACTGGTTAGTCATTACTTCACTGTGGCGAAATAACACCTATTTAACCAGATACTTGCGAGAATACTTGGCATGGAAATGAGGAAAATGGGTTAAATAAAACTGCAATAGCTCTAAGGATTTTTGTCTCTAAGCATATTTACGTGTAAGCACTAATAACTGTGTGAGTATATAATTATATAACTGTGTGAGTATATAGCTCTAAGGATTTTTGTCTCTAAGCATATTTACGTATAAGCACTAATAACTGTGTGAGTGTATAATTCTTTCGTTAAATACTGTATGACAGTAATAAACTATTATAAACGACTAGATGTCTCGCGTGAAGTACTAAAAACATTTTGTATATTAACATCCGTACTAATATTGAAAATGTGTTGTTTATTTGCCCCTCCTTCACGCCCTAACAAAGCAACCAAATGATTGAGTGAAGCCAAGGACATGAGCTAGTATTAAGTATATAATTAATCTTATATTTAAAAATAAGTCGGGGTGTCCTTCCCGATGAAATTCTGATTCCGATCCGATGAAATTGGTGAAGTTTATAGCAAAGAAATTTTCGAAAAATGTTCAGGAGAAATGCAGGAAATCAGGGAAAAACATTTTAAACATACAGCGCCATCTCTGATACCCGGCACGCACTACCACGGCGCTCGACAGCTACTCATTGTACTCTGCTCAATTAATTTCTCATATTAGAGTTTAAAAAGTCTTGCGGGTTCTGTTAAGAGGTCACTAGGTGTGATAAGCATTTAACTTTACAAACAATTACAATCTAAGAAATGCCATGGAGTTTTGACGGGGATTTCAGAGAGTGACGTTGTGTGTTTTGTATTTTTTGTTAAATTTGTGTTATTTCGGTGTTTAATG
>JAOTAV010000116.1:0-10813 GCA_026546445.1 Cyclargus thomasi | reverse complement strand
CTTACTTTTAAGAGGTGATGGTACAAAATCTGGAAGTAATATTAAAATAATACTGCTATAAGAGGTGATGGTAGGCCCCCTGGTGAGTGGTGACAATTCCTATCATCGGCCTTTAGCGTATCATAGAAAATGATCTGTTATAAAAAACAACTATTCACAAATTATTGTATATTATATATTGTTACTAAGCCCCTTAATTTATTGATAAAACAAATACCGAGCTATGTGACCCGACTAGGCTTGTAATATTTTTATAAAGGATCTTAGTCATATATGTATTAGATTGAATATTATACGGTGAATGCAATAATGTAATACAAATAAACTTTTGTAATGACGAAGCTGTAATTTTGTTCGTTAATCTCTAATACCAGTCAAGGCAGTCCAACTCATAACAAGTCTTCAAGTTTAAAGACCTTGTATGATTACTGTTTAGGAACTTTGTCAAAACGACACGTGTAAATATTTTCGTTGTAGTGATTAAAAAATATATATTTAAAAATTTCTGAATATTAGAAAATTATATTTGAAAGATGTTCAGTCAAAGCTTAGTCATAATCGGTATCAACATAGTATTTTGTATAAGCTTTGTTATCTATTATATAAAAGTCGGGTTTTCCATCCTAACGATTTAACTCCAGAACGCACGACCCACGGTTTTGCATTCGTTGGAAAGGTCACGATGGCTCCATTCGGTTTGTAGCATAAAAAAAATCAGGAAAAATTTCAAAAGAAAAGTTTTAACTAAAAATTAGGAGACTTCACAATACAAGTAGAACAGTGGCTTTAATATTAGGTCAGTGGATTAGGAACAATTATTCAAATTATCACGGTTATATTTTCTTACAGTTAGAAAAAAAGACAAGGTCAAAAATAACTCACATCATCCACAAATACTCGTCGCTATTCTTGCTTGTTTGTCTCTGGTATGAACCGAATTGTGAGCCTGGAAAAATATACCTGCATTAACGTTTGAGTAGCCATTTTTAGGGTTTCGTACCCAAAGATTCAAAACGGGACCCCCATTACGAGGACTTCGATGTCTGTCCGTCTCTCTGTCTTCTTTCGTTTATGCTGCATGTTGCAACATCAATTTTTTTTAGATCAGCCAACATAGCGACTCAAACTTGAATCTTCTCATGCTCTAACTCATTTGCCTTGAATTTTAAAAGTTGCTTTCAATTATTATTAATTGCTACAAACAAAGGACACTTGTAAAGAACAATGAAATAAAACTAAAAACTCAATATTTTATGGCTTAGAGAAGACAAATAAAGAATCGTAATTTATAACAAATAAAGAAAAATAAAAATCAAAATAAGAGAAAAGATTTTTAAATATCACGCCTTATTTTATGGATGGAGCAATAGTTCTCGATGTAATAACTTGTTGATTCCACGTGTATTAATACGATAATAATTAATAATATATTTCATGTGGGACTTTGTTCTTTGTGACGAGTTGAAATCCAAACAACAAAACTAAAAGTTAACTGATCACTAATTGTGTTTATTTTTACTCCACTTTGTATTCTTGTTTACTGTCACATTTTATGTGGCTTCACAAACAAGCAAGTTTTCTTGTGTTTTTTATTAATAACATTAATGTGCAATAGTGCATTAGTAACAATTTACCTTAATTTATTTTAGTAGGTTAATAATAAAGTATGTACAGTAATACGATGATTAATAAATAAATGTTTCTTTGAATATATATTATAAACATTTCGTAGTATATAAATCGATCTCATATTTTATATATTGGTATTAAATAATAATAAATTTTATACAAAAACTTACAAAGTAACAATCATAACATAGGTATGACATAATGCCAGCTGTACACAACGTGAAGTATGATAGAGCTATTAATGTAATAACTTGTGATAATGGTAAACATATTAAATTTACTGATATAAATTAAACAAAATAATATAAATAATATTCAAATCTATAGATATAAGGTAGGAATAAGTTGAAATACTAACCTCTTTGACAATTTTCGGAATTTGAGCCCGTGCTGTTTTCACTTTCGGTACGGCGTCTCGAATTAAACAACAAATTGAGCGGATTATAATTTGAAGTGTACGACTGCTGTTTATTCGTCGACGACTTGTTGGAATCCATTTTGTGCTATATAATAGAGAATTAACTCACGCACTCCCGGAGCGGGAACTCTGTATTTTTGTATTTTATCGTTTGAAAGATAAACACTCACTAGCGTACGAGCGGGTGCGGCGAATGTTTTGTTTTGGTCCGAGCTCGCCCGAGCGCCGGCGGAGATACCCGAAGTCCCGAATGTGTATTTAGTATCGTGTCCCCGTTTATTATTTAGCACATGGCAGACATTATTTTGGTTATGTTATGGTGTGTCATTGTATGGTGGATTATCAACATTGGCCTTCAGGTTACCTTGGTGTAATCGAGGTCATGGAGAGGCCAATGTTTTGTCTCTTTTTAACATTCTAAATAAAAATATTAGCTACAATATGGAGCTTAAACGAGTTCTTTACATCTTTCCTTCTTTGACCTTTAATTTACTTTGAATAAATGTTACCACTATCGACTTGTCCATAGTTTGGTAGAGCCGGTCAAAGTCCAGCCCACCAGTTACATTAAACTCGTTTTAAATCACTCACTTTCGTCATCGAGGTACGTAAAGTAAGGTTTCATATTAATTCAAATAACATGATACAATATGCACAATATGCTTCGGTGTATTTTATAGGACAAAGAAGAATTCACTTTATTCGAACCACAAATAAAAAAAACTATTAATAACGCACCAAAACACCCATAAATATTAGTACTCTATAATATAATTTATAGAATAATAATTTTTATGGTAAACATAGTTTGCAAGTTGCAACTCTTAAAAAAATTATTTGAAACGTTGTTAACTATGTGCGTGGTTGTCCTACAATTGGAACAACCACGCACATTTCCACAAATGCGCTCAATCAATCGCAAAAGAGATATTATGCAAACGCGATACGGTCGTGTGATTGTATGGTGAGAATCTTTAGTCTATAACTGACATTGACAGATGGAAAAAAAATTAAGTCATAATCCAGTTAATTATTTTACCGACAACACAATAACAATAAAAATTTATCATGAAAATTCCTTACGTAGTGTCTGCAAATACCCGAATAGCTTATAGTACTTGTGAACAAATGAAGGATTCTGCTGGGGAGATTAATCGCAGGATTATAGCTGAGGATTTCGAATGGGACGAGAATTTGACTCCAGCCCCTCTAACATATCTCGCGAGTCTCGCATTGTCGCGAATATTTCATAGAATCAACCCTCTGCCGTCTGTTTTGCAGAAAGACGTCGATGTGCTAATGGATTTGTATCTCGATGATATTCCGTTAATATACAGCGTGCCATACATTAAAGTAAGTACGCGCGACTCATATAATTTTACATTCGCAAAAGTGCTAGATTTATCTCAGCGCTTTATAATATCGCTTTATAATAGAGGACGCCTTGTGGTCGAAATTCGACCGTAAAATATATTTCAATCAATCGTGTAGAAAGCTAAACAAAAATATTCTCAATTTAATAAAAAACTTTAATTTAGCATTAACGTCTCGTTATGAGGCCATTAATTTTTATTATAAAAATAGAGACCATAGCCAATAGAATATTTCGTGTATCTTTAGTGTGTCATGTCAAAACAAAGTAGTGTGCGTAGCGTTTTATTAATTAAAAATATGTAAGATTTTTATTTTGATATTTATATTTTAAAATAATATTAGTATTCCACACTCCTCCTCCATATCAACTATAACTGGGAGACATTTTGTGATTTTTCGCCTAGGCGTCGTCTATAAAATTGTGTATAGGTTTAACCGCATCACAATATTAGCTAAAAAAATTAATGATTTTGGTTTTTTACTTCAACGTATTTTAGGACGAACAATATTGGAAGAGATCGTACCACTCAAAGTTTACTTTGTGTCGCGATGTAGGAGTAGTTAATTGGAAGGAAAAATATTTGTCCAAATATTTACAACATTACTTAGAGAATGCAAATCCAGACGTTTTTATCGAAGAAGATGCCGCCAAACTTGCTAAATTGGTAATGAACATTTAATTAAATTAACGTTAGTTTTAATCATTCTACATCATTTTTTTTACTTTAAAATAGCACAACGTTATAATTTATGGTTAACTGAACTTGCCTTAAGTGAATTTTAACCAAAATTATACGACTTGCTGCATCCGTAGAAATTTAAGATCCCACCCCACCCACTTCTCTTATGTCTGGTTTACACGTAATAGGTAGATAAGTAGTTAACTAAATTTTAACTTCATTTAATATGACATAACTTGGCACTTGCTACTAATTTTTTTGTATACATGCAATTAATAACTTAAAATTAAGTTTAAATTTAGTTACCTATTATCTACTTAATACGTGTAAACCAGACATTAGTTTGTTGCCCAGCTATTCTTTACGTGAGGAATGATAAAATGTTACGATTTATCATCTCTAAAAAGAATGACGGACGAACCGACACATCCATCTAGGAAAGCAAGGCGGAAGTACTATAAAACCAATTGATTGTAGTTTTTTACAGTTATTAAAATAAAACAAATATCTGAATGTCGTGTGATGCAGTACCACAAAATTTGGAGAACAGTTTTATTAAATCTCATAGGATGCACCAATCATCAGAACATCGCAAAATTACGTAACGCTAGTGTAAACCAAAATCAAACTTACTATAGCATCCTCCCATTAAAAAACATAATTTAAGGTAAGCCCATACGTCAAGAAGCTGATCATTGAACAACTGAAGGTCGTTCGCCAGCCAGAACCGCTTATCCCGTTGGACGACAACACGGTCGATGACGTATGCCCATTTAGCGTCCCTAAGGTATACGACCACATCCCACTGGAGCCGGTGCTACGAAACTTAAGTAACTTGGAGGAGATCTCATTGATTTTCGGCATGAACAATGTCGAAGAGTCGTACACGCCTCGTTATTTCAAGTTCTCTCTCGAGGACTGCGATTCTCTTTGCGGCGGGCTCAAAAAGCTTCAGCGCTTGAGAGTGTTCCGCATTAATAGAAGTAACCTTGACTGTTCCAAGACGAAATCCCTTCTTCAAAACCTGGTCAGAATAGCGAGCATCGAGGAGCTCGACTTCAACCACTGTAGGATCGGTGATTATGGCATGAAAGCCTTGGCCGGGTTCATAATGATTCATAAAAATCTGAGAATAGTCAGAGTAGCGAACAATTGTTTCAAGGAGGTCGGAGTGCAGGGTATTGCATATGCCTTACAAATGAAGCCCGCTGCGCCTCTACAGCTACTGGGTATGTTGATACAAAAGATTTTGTATTGTGAATGTTATTTCAGCTTTTTGTCTTTCTTTGGGCAACATTGAATAATATTGCGCATGATTTATTTTTTTAATAAAATTAGGTAACGAGCGAGCGGACGGCTCGCATAATGGAAAGCAACTGCCATCGCCCATGGACACTTCTAACCCTTTAAATGAAGGAATAGGCTACGGGAACAAGGAACGGAAATAAGGAATAGAGATAAATCCTAGAATAAGATGTAGGATAACATCCTAGACTCATTCACTGGAAGACAAATGGCGTTGCGCTGTATTTCTTCGGTCTATTCTGTTCTAAGTGTCTGTGTTTAATTTTCACATCATAATAATTAGTTGAGTTAGGTTATTATCATCATTATATTATAATAGTTGAGTTGAGAAATCGTTCAACCTATTATTATTATATGAAAATTAAACATACAGGTTATAATAAAATATCTAAACCCATACTTGATATTATAGAGTTATAATAATTAGACGATCACTTTTGACTATGCTGTATAAAAATATATATTGTAATATTACACATTTTTAAGATTGCAGCCTGAATTTTTTATCCGCGGAATCTGCTTCTAAACTGGCCGCCGCTTTGGTGAGATGTAAAGAGAAGCCTCAAACCTTAATTCTGAATTCTTGCGGTTTTCATGGAGACTCCGCTGAAAAGGTTTGTTTACGTTAACAAGTTTAAGACTGCATTTATTAAAACTCTACATTTTTCCAAAATTTTGTAAATCCATCGCGTAACTACACTAGGGCCCGCATACATTTTTAACAGCATCCTATCACTAAAATTATCAAGTTTGTAAGAAATATTTTTTTTTAATATTTTTCTGGGCACGCGATCTGATGGTACTTGGGTTGGGATTCCATTGCGTTTTGCTAAGCCAGTTACTCTATAGTTATGCCACTAGATCAACATATTATATATACATAGTGCATATTATAATATAATATGCAAGAGAATAACATCTTTGTCAAAGCATCGTTTAAACGGGAAATCGTCACGCTCAAAAATCGAGCAGCAAATTTAGCAATGCAGGTAGGTTTCATGACTCAGACGTCCGTTGAGAAAGTATTTTGATAGATATAAAACATTTGTATGAAATTACTTTTTAAAGCTAGCGTAGCCGTAGTTTTGTGAAGACCATACATGTTCTTTTATTAACCGACTTCCGAAAACGAGGAGGTTTAAAGTTCGTCTGTTGATTTTTTTTTCAGATCGTTGGGTTGCTCAGTTTGAATCGCGGTTTGACTCGTCTGGATTTGGCTGCCAATAATTTATCCGGGGAGGCCGAAAGAACGTTAATTTTTTCGCTGGAGAAAAATACAAAGGTGCTGAAACTCGATTTGCGTGGAACGCGTAAGTGTCAATCAGGAATTTTCCTCGAGCGATCAGGGGTGAATCCGTGTTCTGACTTGTTGGTTCTTCACTAAGAAATGTTATGAATTAAACAAGACTATGAGCGTTATTATATTTCATGTGACTGGAATAAACCGCGCTAAACTTATTTTAAAGGCATATGTATGTAAAAATGATACTATTAGAAATAACTAATCACATACTCACTCGCACTTGTTACATATTTAAGTATTTAAATTGTATTGAAAAATCTTTATTTTACATTGTACCACTAATCTTCTTAATATTAACGCTGAATTCTATTACAGTAAAAGATCCCGTCACCACCTTCTGATCTGTGGAACCCGAAAATATTTATCGCAAAAAAACAAAATTCTCACTAAACTTTTTTAATAATTTCCACGTCGATCTCAATACTTTTTATTCCTTGGGTTTCCGTTAATAACTGATTTCGTAACTCGATTCAGTATTTTCAAAAGTATCGGGTTTTCGAAGTCTTCTTGTCGTTTATATTTAGAACAGAATACATATGCTAATCCCGATATTCTCCCGACTACATTAAAGACCCTTGCTTTCCTAATATCGTATAAACATAAGTGGGATTGTGTATCTGTTTGTTTTGTTTATTATATAATACTTTTTCCCATGGCTTTGCTCGCGTGGAATTCGAAAATTTATAAAAATACGATTTTTTCATAAAGTGGATGTTTTTTTAAGACGTATAATAGAGTATTTCACTTTCCATAAGCCTATGCCAAAAATCAAGTCGATAACCAATCAAATTCATTTTTGGCTTTATTTGAACGTGAAGAAATGAAACAAAAAAATAATTAACATTTGTTCAACATTTGTTTGAGCTATTGATAATATTGGTAAGTATACTCGTATACCAATGCCCATCATTCAACAGGCATATCTAACGAAACCCAAGCTAGAGTGGACGAGTTGCTAGAACGTAACAGAGCACTAATGCATGTGGAAAGGGAATCGAGTGAGGAGATCCCTCCCCTGTACCTCGACGAGCCAGAGTATCTCGTGTGGGATTACAACCCTGACAACCCCCATCACATACCTGGGATATATCCCCCCAGGATACCACAGGTGTAAAGAGTTTTTATCATGATGAATATTGCCGCATTATACTTCAGATACATTTTGACATGTGTTTTTTATTGGACTAGATGTTCGCGGAGCCGTTGCTAAAAACAAAACCTAATTAAATGTTTAGGGGGGGTTATCACACAAGTAACATGTTTTTTTGTCATTTTTTTGTTTTTGATAATAGATGGCGCTGCTGTACATCAACATCGCGATATCACGCACTACGTGCGTCTTTAACTTTAAAAAAATCCTTTTTTAACCATAATCCTACTCGCACTCGATCGACTCGCCGAGTTTTAAAATTTATTTGGTAGCGGCGACCGGTCGCGTCATGATATTCCGTTGAAATACTCGTATAGCCCTTAATCTAAAATGACAATCGAGATTTAGAGCACTGGAATTTCCTATATATATAAATTATTTAAATTATGAATCCTACATTTTAAGCCGTTACCTACTTTATATGACGTATGGCTTTGCTACATCCCTGTCAGTGCAAAGACGATAAGGATTATGCTGTAGTAAGCCTATTCAAACCTCCGCAAAAAGATTATTGGAGCTTAAAATGGTTAACAGAATAAAGTAAAAGAGTTGCGCTTAATCGCTGTGTGGAATGGGTTTTTCTTGTTAAAAATTAAATTTCCAAAGCTCAAACTCATCGTGGGCTGCCTTGAAAATCATGTGAGCTTAATACGAGAAGGCAAAAAGGACTTTATTTTTTCTATTATAAAAGTACAATGTCTTTACTAATTTCTTAACAAAACCGGCCAAGTACGAGTAGGGCTCGTACAAGAAAAGTTCCGTCCTAAATTAAAGCAGACCTAGATAAAAATTGTGTTTTTGAAAGAGAACCAACCTTAATAAATTTGTAAAATTTTTATTACAGCTTAGTTAGAAACATAAATACAATTTTGTTTTTTGTAAAAATTTCAAGCGACTGTTACCATTATTTATATCATGTTTCTTGTATGAAAGCCCCTCTAATTTATTAAATTTATAGTTGTTTTAGTATTTGTTATTATAGCGGCAATACATAATGTGTAAAAATTTCAGCTCACTAGCTATAACCGTTTTTTAGATACAGCTTGGAGATAGACAGACTGACAGGCACATATACGGACAGACATCAAAGTCTTAGTCTCTTATTAATTAAATCTATAGTTGTTTTAGTATTTGTTGTTACAGTGGCAACACAAATACATATTCTGTACAATTTTCAGCTCTCTAGCTCTTACTCTCTTTGAGATACAGCTTGAAGACAGACAGCCGGACACACGGAGAGACAGACAGACGGTCAGATATCAAAGTCTTAGTAATAGGATCCCGTTTTTACCCTTTGGGTACGGAACCCTAAAAAAATTCATGTGCACAGGAAATATTACCCTAATTATCATAAATATGAAAAGTCTTGATATTTTTCCTTCCATCGAGCATATGCATGAGAAAGCAAAAAATATAGGAAGTATAACATTAGTGCCGAATCTGTTCAAAGAAAAATGATGCATTCATTCGAAATATTCATTCGAGCGAACCGTCCGATATCTGCTTCGTGATATATTACATTTTGCAACCTTCATTATGCCTTTATTAGCTACTGTAGTAAATGAAAAAAGATCATAAATATTGTTACATTTATATCTGTTTATTGTTATTTTTTTAATGAAACACGCTTATCGTCAAGGTATTTTGGACTTTGGTTACTTCCTAGTAAACCCGAATGTGAGATAAGACATCGAGTCATAGCCATCTTGAAAATATGTATGTCGTCTTATTTGTTACATCCAATGTATCATATCACAGTCTATTAAACGAATGACGCGTAATTGTTAACTTGGACTTTGGACCGAAGAAATTTCTGTCTACAGAATATTTTAACTACACTGTAATCAAAATAAAATAGCACATAACGTCAGGCAAATGTTATTAAATTTTCAAAGATCTGGACGCAGTCCCGTTCGTTTTCGAAATGTATCCACTTTATGTGAAGTATAATAATATTATGTACTTGTAACTTTGCTTGCACTCGGTTCTTTGTTCAATTTCGAGCACAATTACGCCATTTGTCTACCAACTATGCATAAAATGCAACTTTATGATCTAGGCTATAAGTACTAGTACAATTCTTTATTCTGTGCTATAAATTTAATTTTATAGCGACAATGCTCTATCGTCAATGTCGTCGTCGTCATTAAAGGTGTAGACGAAAATGAAACCTGCAGTCTATGTCATAAAGTAGCATTTTATACGGCCGATATAATCTCGATCTCGATTGACGGTATTGGTGGACAAACGGCCTTATTATACACAGTTTTTTATACCAAATTAAGCAATTTTCATACTTTAGATTATTGACCTCTGATACTGATGAATAGCTATATAATATAAGCGTCTTAAAAATTTTAAAATTTTACGATCTCTCAGATTAAACGTGAATCCACCGTCACCAAAATCAGACAGACCCGTATTAAACGTGATTATTATTTTATGTCGTAATAAAATTTTCTTCATCCTTCCATTTTTCACAGCATTTTATATTAATCGCTGTTATTTAAAGATAATATTTTTATGATGACGTAATATAAAGCTGGAGGGCGGAGACATTTAAAGAAGTGAGGTTTTCTAGAGATACACTTATAAAGTAAACATTTGAACACTACAGCGTCTCTTCAAATAAAAAGTAACTAGCTATGCCATACGGGGTTACTTGTAGCTGAAAGGTGTAAATCATATGCAATTTTTGATATTTTGCAACAGTCAATAGGTAATAAGGGATTAAAGGATTTTTATTTATTTATTTATTTAAATAATTCTAGCTTTATTGAAATTGAAAAGTAATTTTGGATGTAGTCCAATAAGTTATTTGTAAAAATAGCAAAGTTATAAACTTTTAAGTTGTCAGTTAGAAAGAGAGATCTGCATCCCTAGACAAGTGTCAAGCGAGTATCGTTTACGATAATCGCTTGGCGTGTTTTTGTATGGGATTGACGTAGACGAAC
>JAOTAV010000115.1:0-10813 GCA_026546445.1 Cyclargus thomasi | reverse complement strand
TCATTTCGTCACGTTTTCACTTGCTTCCGGCCAATATTTGACGCGTCTTCTACAGTATCTGGCAGTTTCGAGCCAAGGATGCACATTCCAAGCCAGACGGCAATCAATGAACTTACCCCCAGGATATAGCTATATATCCAGTTATAGCCATTGGCGTAAGACGCGGCCAGGGCGACCCTAGGACACAATGGAGCCCTAGGTGGCAAAGAGCTACGAATCCCGGGGCGTCGCATAATCTTAAAATACTCCTCATCGGCTCATCTTTAGCCAGCGTGAAAGAAATCATTCAACAAGGGTGCTTATTAACACTTAATGATAATTAAATCATCACCAAATCAGTAAGTGAAACAATGGCTGCCTAATTTCATTGTCATCAATGGTGCCGGTTTGAAAGCGACATCATTGACTCTATATATCGCAACCGTGTTAGGTCACCGATCTGGCACAATACATTGTTTAATGCGCCTAATTAGTAATTTAAATTAAGTTTAAAAGGCTCATTTAAAAATCGGTTAAAGTTAGACACGCACGAAAGTTGAGTGTGTTTATAATAATAATAATATTCATTGCATAAAATTTTGTATATATTTATGTATGGGAGCCCACCTTCGCTGTTGATTTTTTATTATTTATAATAATGTAACATATTAATAAAAATCGGAAGGATTCTGCGAATATTTCATGTTTCTTCTTTCGTGTCTTTCTTATAGGAATCTATCTTCTCTTAATCTTATCTTACAGTGCAAAATTCCTTTATCATTATTTCCTCACTTAGTAACTCTTTTTATCTACGATTTAAAAGTGCAGAAATATTTCCAAATGATCTTAGACCCAAAAAAATTCTTACTTGCCGTAGGCATTATATTCATCGACTAATATTCGACATCTTTCTCAACTTTCTATCAATACATAGGAAACTTATCATCATACATTTCTCCCTGTTTTGCTTACGACACTACATATATAAGTTATTAATAATTGCTTTTATGTTTCAGGTACATGAGGAAACTAGTTACTCGTGAGTTTATGTAATCAATTAACTATTTTGACCAGTTAACCTAACGGGAGTTCAGCTAATGACGGTAATAAGACCATTATTTTATGTAACAATTGACTTTGGGCGTTAGCTGTTACGTTGTTATCTCATTAAAGAACCGAAAGTTTGTTTTTAGGGCGCCAAGATAAATTACCTTTGGGAAAAAGTGATAGAGAACAGGTTTTGAATTAGTATTAAACATATTTTGCTTTATAACTATTGTGTATTCGCTCAATCTAGGTGGTAGCGGTGGGGTTGCCTAATTCCGGGACTCTGTTGCTGCAAAAGACATCAATAGTTCTAAGTAATTCCGACTTAGTTTACCGCGGAACAGAGACCAAATCTCCGATTCAGAAATTCATTCAGGAATCACCTGGATATACAAATAGAAATGTCCAGGAAATAATCAGACTGGATCTGGCAACCCTTTTGACAGATGGTTAATAACCATCTGTCCAAAAATTTTGTAATTTCCATACCAAACGGAATTGCCATCAAATCTTTGAATTTGCTGACGTCAATCGCATAAGTATGCAAATTACATTTTAACAGAGGGTTAGTGACCGTTACCGCCTAAATTCGGCGAAAACACTTATAGATTATCTGGTAGACCTCATGACACTTTTCTTCTTATATATGCCTTCTCTGGTTTATTTATGTTAGTCTCGCTAAAACAGCAAAACGGCTGTAACGATTTTAGTATTAAAACATTTGTTCTACGTTCAACACAACAACACAGATTAATAAACAACGAATGTGAAGCATATCTACTTTTTAATACAACATAGTGGTAAAGTACAATAGTACCGAACGTCCGCGTTTTTTACTGTCCATGGTATCCATCCGTATTCTCACGTAACTAATTAACCTGTACAGGGAAATGTATAATACAATAAAATAAAAACCCGTCAATCTTTGTATTCTGTAGGAAGTTATTGTTTTGTAGTTCCCAGCTTTGACCGGTGTGACCTGAGATCGGTTAGGTTTTTCAGCCAGATGCCACAATACAATTATATGCTAGAGTAACTCAGTTTCTTTAAGCATAGATATCTTGGTTTTATGTGAGTGAAATGTGAAGTGATAGTGTGGTTGGCGGTTAATTTATCAGTGCCAAAACACTGATAAGGATATACGTATACGGATGGCTCACATCACTTCTCTATTGGTTATATGCTCGATGGATACTGCAATGTTCTTGAAAAGTTATTTTAAAGTATACGTGTGTGCTTCATTCTAGCTTGAAAAAAGCCTTTTGTATTCCGGGAATTAAGTTGAGACTGAGTTTTTACATTTCATACAACGTGAACTCAAGTAACGGGTAGAATATTGAACAAATAATAATTCACAGGTCAGTTGTCATTAATATAACAAGCTATTGTTTTGTGATTGTTATTCGATGAAGACTTCTTGTGGAGATTCTGGTAAGGACCGTCACTCGTCAGAACTTCTAACAGTTCTGAAAGCAGAATATAAAGGACTAGGTGACGCCTGCAACTTCGTTGCGCCAAAATTCGTTTACCGTGCGGAAACCGTGCATTTTACGGAATAAAAAGTATGCTGTGTCCTCCTCCGGGACTCAAGGTAAAAGGAGGTAACAGCCAGAGAGACAGACACACAGAAAAGAACAGGGTAAAAAAAGGAAAACTTACTTTATTTCTAACGACATAGGAACTTGGACTCGTTCTTTTGTATGGAACAGGTATTTCATACGTATGCTTCGATCAAATATTGCCAAATCTACCTGACATGAAACAACATAAATCATAATCAAGTGTATTGAAAAATAAAACTTAATTTAATGAGTCAAAGGCCACAATCGTACAAAAGTTAAATCTCGCAGTCTCAAACCGACAAGGAGCGGACCAAGGTATTGAGCGCGGTTTTGCCGGTGCCACTTTTTAGACGGCAACTGTGATATATAATATTTGATCGAAGGACGTATGTAAGCCAATGTAATATGTAGCTGATAATAAAGTATATCTATGTATTTTTATATCATTTATATGTATGTAACGTATTGCATAATTCAACAGTTAGAAAACACTATAAAGAGCCGACCTGATTTGCATTAATCAATAACTTGTGATGAATTATGTTCTATCACGACACTACGTTATATATGTGGTATTATAAATTGCTAAACGTTAATCCTAATATTAATGTGAGTGTTGTTGGTAATCAGCAGGCCTAAAAAGGTCGTAATAGCATTTTTTTTTATCTATGGACGCTTCACACCACGTCAGTCTGGCTCCGTACTAAGTACCCGAGGGACTTGCGTTATTATTTGTGTTACTCATCTTGGCGGAGGCACTACTGTGACCCTAAATTTTGTGGTTTCAAAATCTTAGCTGCAATCGATTAATCACGAGGACATAGATTTGTTTTCGCTCTGGGCCACTAAAAGTACAAAGTTGAGGCGGCATCGATCCCTAGACCTAGTTTATAAATTGCAGTTTTATTTTCTGTGGGGATCAGAAAGTCACCTTTAAGGTGATCGCTCATGTGTCAGCATTTCTCTTGACAGTCTCGTATATAAACTTTACGAAATAAATAAATAAAAATTAAAAAAAAAACATTTATTATCAGATAAATAGGTCCATAATATAAAAAGAACAATAGAAATTAAATTTAACGATTACATTACGTGCAAACAATAAATATAAAAACATAATATATCAGAACTGTTGCCCTGACATGTAGCTCAGTGAGTCTGCGAAGGAGAGCGGAGTCTATTCTCTCCCCCACCATCTTTAGGACTCTGACTTCTTCTTTCCGACTCCCTCGCACGACTGATGCAAATATTTTGTTGAAATGCAGCGCGTACGATGCGGGTTTATGTGCGAGGCTTCATTGTCTACAACGAATTCTAAAATGCGGCGCGTACGGTTCCGATAAATATGCGATCACCTTTAGCAGTACAAAGCTGAAGAGTTTGTTAGTTTGAAACGCGCTAATATGGCCGGATTTGAAAAAATATTTTTGTGTTGGTGAGTCCATTTATCGTTCCTCGATATAGGGTATATAACATCACGCTACGACCAATAGAAGCCGAGCACTGAGAAGTAATGCAAAAAATCAGTGAAATGCATTAATTTATAAAGTTTAAAGAGGACGTAGTCGCGGACAACATATAGTTAGTCTATACATATAATAAAACAGTAAAATTGGAGTGTCTGTACATTTAATATTTTTCCAAAATAACCAATGTGGGGGTGCTAAGGAACAGTAATAGAACGCATATCGACAAAAAAGTTGTCTGTTTGTACGCGCTAATCTCAGGAACTACTGGACGGATTTAAATAAATATTTTTTTGTTTAATAGCTATTAGGTCTGGGCAACATATAGGATACTGTTTATCCTGGGAAAATGTACGGTTTCCGCGTGATATACAAATTGAAATAATAAGCGAGGAAAACACAAATGAATATTTCAAGTGATAATGTTTTGTCAGTTGCATCATATCTAATTTGTAACTTGTAATAAATTCTGTTAGGTAACTTTGGCGTCACACATTGTGTGTATATGCATATAAATCATTTTTTGTTTATTTGACACCTAAGTTATGTCATAGTGCAGAATTCTGATTGTCATATAAATTTACGTTATAGGCAGTGTGTGACACTTTCTCGAGAGAAGTGTTTTTCTATACCATTGAGATGTCAAAACATAATTTATGATTTACAACATAATATATATTATATTTATGCTTTTAAATTCATAACCAATTGATTTAAATAATATATTCTCGTCGAATCGGAAATTTGCGCAAAAATATTACGCCTATGAGCACAGATTATGAATGACGGAAGAAGCGGATAACTAACATTTTGCAACCTTCATATTATACTGATTTTTTCCCATCAACTATAACTTTCCTATTTTATTATATAGCTACTGTATCTAGCTGTACATCAAACCCGCATATTTTCGGCTCCAAAACCGTCCGCTAATGCAAAAGTTCGGGAGTCTTTAAAATGTTAGTTATCTGCTTCTTCCACTTACGTCTTCAATCACGTTCACGCTGTATGAAATTGCACAGTAAACCACATCTACGACAGCCCCAACATCGCTTTTAAGATTTAGAAGTCCACAAACAACCTGTAGCTCACACAATGTACAGGTAAACTAAACATAATTACCAAAACATCATCGCAAAGTTATCGCAGAGAACCTAGCTCTGATATATTATGAGGTTACAGATATAGAGTGACATTACAACACACATGACGCGCGTCCACTCGCCCGTGAGGCAGCGCGGTAGACACGTGGGAAACGTAACTTTATACGTCTGACTTCTGGCCGAATAGACCTGGAGGGTTAGCTAGTAGTTAGCTAAGACCCAATCGTTTTCGTTTCTTTGTAGAATCGCCAAACAAAATGTATCGAAATTTCAAAAGGCGTAACGAACGCTTATGTTGTTTTTATACATTTTAATAGACCATACCAACAATGATGATCAGGGGGGTTAGCCAAGACCCAAACGTTTTCGCTTCTTTGTAGAATCGCCACACATAATAAAAAGCGTTCGTTACACCTTATGTCAATTTCATACATTTTGTTGGCGATTCTACAAAGAAACGAAAGCCCCCTGGGGCGTTAGCCAAGACCCAAACGTTTTCAAAGATCTTTGTAGAATAGAACGTTTTCGCTTCTTTGTAGAATCTTCAGACAGAATGTACGGAAAAGGTCATAAGGCGTAACGAACAATTATGTCTTTTCCATACAATTTGTTTGACGATTCTACAAAGAAGCGAAAACCTTTCGATCTTGGCTAACCTTCATCATCATTGTTGTTTTATACAACTATCTATGGTCTATTTAAATTAACTTAGCACTGAGTTTAATATAAAGACATATTATATGAAGTTTTGTGCTAAGTTACGGCAAATTGAGTAAAGTAAAGAAAACTGGCGTGAAACGGCGATGTGCTGTGTTTCGTCTAGTGAGTGAGTTTACCGGTGGCCCAACTTCCTTCCCCAATCCCCCTACTCCTATTCCTTCATAAAGGCCGGCAACGCGTTCGCGACTCTTTGGATGTCACGAGTGTCCATAGGCGACGGCAGCTGCTTTCCATCAGTTAACCCGTCTGCCCACATGCCCCCTAAATATCATATAAAAATGCTCGATGAGCAGATATTAGTCTGGAATATGGATACCTATGGATAGCAGTTGATGAAACTTACTCATACATTACTCAATACACGACATAGGATGATGTATTTCAAAAAAAGCCTAAGTATTGCTCACATAAGGTAAGTTGTAGCTACAGTAACAAGAACCGTTAGCATAGGTCGCGTACTGCTCGTCCATTGAGATGGTCTTACAGTAGCCGGGGAGGTGAGAGTGCTATTTTGTAACCTAGTAGGTCTTGTAGATTGGGTAGAAAAAAAAATAAGGGGCATTTTTTACGTTACAGCGATTAAAGGTTGTAAAACAAAAATTCTTTTAAAATTATTTACATTGAACGATTGTTGGAGGATTTTAGACAGCAAGGCCTAAAGTATTTAGTTGAATGTCACATAAAATATCTAGGAAGCTTGGTTGATGAATATAAGGCTTTGTTGTTCTATGTTACAGGCTTACCTGTATTTTTTTTAAGTCATCAGTGTTCTTTGGCGTATTTTTAGCATCTTCTACCTTAATCTGATGGTTTTGACGACATTTCGGTACTTAAAAAAATCTTTTTGAGAACCGAACTGACTAATAAATCTAATCTTAATACCATGATAACCAGATACATGTAGAAAGACTATACTAGCTTATGTGACGTGCTCAAGTATATCCAAAATTCTCCTCTTGAGCTCCCCTACTACAGTTTATGCGAGACTCTAATGTCTATTGTAGTTTTGTAACGGGCTAGAAATAAGTATAGTTTTAATAACAGTTACCGATGGCCGCATCTCCGCAGACTCTATGTAATCGCCCATGTTCGTTGATCGTTATTCGGCACGATCATCGTTGCTATGAGAGAGCCATGCTTCGGCACGAATGAGCCGGCTCGATCAGAGTGATACTATGGGTTAACAGAAAAACTGGCGTGAAACGGCGTTGTGCTGTGTTTCGTCCAGTGAGTGAGTTTACCGGTGACCCAACTTCCTCTTTCCTATTTCCATTACATATTCTCTCATTAAAAAGGCCGGAAACGCACTTGAAGGCAGTTGCTTTCCATCAGGTAACCCGTCTGCTCGTTTGTCCCCTAAATATAATAAAAAGGCGTCCTAACAATTGTTTGCACCGATGAAAGGTTATTTATTTTTACAATATTTAGAGGGCAAGGAAGCAGACGAGTTACCTTATGGAAAGTAGCTGCCGTCATCCATGGACACTCGTAACATCCGAAGAGTCGCAAGTGCGTTGTCGGTTTTTATAAAGGAATATAATTAATGAAGTTGGGCCACTGGTAAACTCACTCACTGAACGAAACAGCACAACGCCGTTTCACGCCAGTTTGTCTGTGAGGCCGTGGTATCACTCCGGTCGAGCCGGCCCATTCGTGCTCAAGCGAGGCTGTTCCGTGGCAATGAGCATTTGTATTATGTACTTGAGACCGGAAAATGTCTCATAGGCACACGCCTCCACCCGGGTTTGAACCTGCACCCTCTCGAGTGCGAACCAAAAGTCTTACTAGTCCACGGACGTTCAAAAATGCTTACAAGAATATTGTTTTTTTTATGCGATGTTCATATTCCAGCCAAAAGCCGCTGGTAAATGTTAGGTACAATCAGGTAAGCCGAATTGCGGATCTCAGTTAAGTTAATCGGTCGCGTTATGTCAAACCCGACCGACAGAACACGACTGACATGGAACTGACATATTCACTAAATGACTCTTTAAATTACCCCCATTATACATGAACGGATGCTCCTTCTCTCGTTACATAAAATCAAAAGTGACTCTTACACAACAGTTTAATATGCATTCCCGATATTAGAAACTTAGTGAAACCGTCGATTATTGTTCAATACACGTCGCGGATCGATATAGTCACGGTGACTATAGTTACAGTGACACGTGACTACATACTGCCTTGAACCTACGTGATTAGATTCGTGATAAGATAATGAAGGATGAGAGCCCCCTTTGACTTAAAAATGCATGACATCCGCAACCCCGTTGGGCCAAAATTCGTTTATCGCGCGGCAACCATACATTTTTCCGATATAAAATGTACTCATCAGATCATTCTAAGGTGGGCACCGCCCACCTGATACCCCCCTGGGGGGAGGGGTCCCCCCTTTATACGCCTATGCTACTCAATAATCCAGCTTAGTTTATCTAGGCTCTATACAAAGAAACGCATTTTTTCTAAAAAATATTTTTCTGGCCCTCAGTTCTCTATTTATGCAGAAACGTTAATTTCAATTTGTTTCTTACCCGCCTCTTCCACTCATGTCTTTATGAGTTTTGGTTTATGTTAGTACTAGACTTGAAAGTGTGCGTTGTTCGCCATGACCTCTGACCTCGTGATTTTTTTGTAAACGTGTTTTTCAAAAACTGCTTTCCCGATATATTCCAATACAAACTTGAAAATTCTATTGACAATTTCCTCAAAATCAGACCAACGGTTCAAGGGTTATCGTGTTACAAACATACGTACAATAGAGTAATTTGCTACAACTTAAGCTTATGAACTTCGCTCGCTCTGTCAATAAAAATATCGTATTTCGGCTGCTATATTGTGTTCGTCTTACTAAGGCGATAGCGGGCATTGACTCTAAAAAATTTAGTCATTTCTATACAAACATCCACTGACAATAACAAAATATCAATACAACACTTTATATAGAAATGTCAATTTTTTTGACAGAGGGTTGTGCTGTTTTTCGTTTAGTGAGTGAGTTTACCGGTGGCCCAACTTCCCTATTCCCCTTATAAAGGCCGGCAACGCACTTGCGACTCTTCAGATGTCGCGAGTGTCCATGGGTGACGGCAGTTGCCTTCCATCAGGTAGCCCGTCTGCTCGTTTCCCCCTAAATATCATTAAAATACTCCCAACTACCGGTTTTTACTGAGAACTCACTCAATGGTTGTTCCATTGATCGAAACTGTTTGACTTTCTCACGAGCTCTTTGCTAACACATCAACACCTACATGACGAAAACTTGTTCTTAAACTATGGTATAAATATTTTGGGAAGACTTATGGAATTTTAATATACATTTTATAATTTAAGCCTAAAAACTTATGTTCCACTAAAACTCTCGGGCCTAAGGACGTAGGCAAGTTATTTTTTTTATTATGTTCATTAATAGCTGCTGATTTCAGTAGTGTTTAGAAAATACATCCCGGGTCATCTGATGGAAAGCAACTGCCGTTGCCCATGGATACTCGAAACATCCGAAGAGTCGCAAGTGCGTTTCCGGCCTTTATGAGAGAATAGGGAACTTGGGCCACCGGTAAACTCACTCACTGAACGAAACAGCGTAATGTCATTTCACGCCAGCTTTTCTGTGATGCCGTGGTATCACTTCGGTCGAGTTCCACCCATTCGTGCCGAAGCATGGCTCTCCCACGGCAATGAGCATCCGTATTATGTACAAGAGATCGAAAAATGTCTCATTAGTACACGGTTCGAACCTGCACCCTCTCGAGTACGAACCAAAGGTCTTACTCACTAGGCCACGGATGCTCTAATATAAATACTAATTAAGTAATTACTTTCTTAGATAAATTTTACACATGTATTTTTTTGTTAATATTAAACCTTAAGATAACCAAAACTTAACTCACTCCTTAAATGTACAAAATCACAGTTTTGTCTTAAAAAAATGTAAATTTTAATTATTTATGCCTTATTTATTCTTTGTATAGAATAATTATACGAACAGATGCGGAACTCGGTACAAGGGTATCTCGGTAGTAACAATAGATATACCTGTAATAGCACAGAATTCGCACGCTAGGCTGCGTAGGTAGCCGGGCGCTTCTGGCCAGTAGCTAGTGGCTGCTAAAATCACATAGTCGTAAGTTTACTCTACATTTTACCTAATCATCTACAAAATTTAATTTTAATTTAGGTGAAATTATAAAATTAGGGGTCTAGCAAGCAGATGTGTCACCTGATGAAAAAAACTGCCATTGCCCATAGACATATTAAACAACAGATGACTGATAGGTTTAAGTGTTTTAAAACTGAAACGGAAAATACCATTTCTTAATTTTGTATGTTCTGATCATTAGTTTTATATATTTATTTTTGTAAGTTTTATCTACTCAAGTTACAAAACATTAATCACTTTTAATGAAACAATTAAATTTGATAACGTAACGGGTTTCGAACGTTTTCTCACAAATCTCATAGTGAAATAATATGTTACATGTTACACATTGTGTATTATAAGCTTATGTACCGTAACTTAACAGTTATAACACAAAGAAAAGACGAATTCTTAGTTAACGTAAAACTTTTGCATTTTAAATTTTAGAACCAGTTAAAATAATAGTTATATAAATGTTATAATTTGTATTCTTTTGTTCTTACATTCTTGTAAAATCATTTATTGCTAGGCATGATAAAATAACTTTTTATTAACAAAAATTCACACACACCATAGAGAAAAATAATTAGTCTATGCACACACTAAGATTGTTATGATTAATTTTGATGACCTCTGTGGCTCAGTTGGTAAGCGCGTTGGTAGCTTACGCCGGAGGTCGCGGGTTCGAATCCCGCCGACGGAGCAAAAAGTTTTTCAATGGTCCTGGGTCTTGGATGTGTATTAAATATATGTATCATATAATAAAAATCTTAAATATGTGTATAGTATAAAAGTATT